>JAYJMB010005741.1:0-11681 GCA_036873735.1 Pouteria campechiana
TCATGCAGAAAAATTAAGTCAATTCACCTTCTATATATAATCTCATAACATAATTAATGAATATTCCCCACATATGTAATTAATTAGCCGATTGAGTGGACTTGGTACCTGGCCTTATGTGCTTCTACTAGTTTTTTTTTTTAAACTGACCTAAAATAATTTCAAAGCAGGCAAGGAAAGTATATACTTGCTCTAGAAAAGACATGAATATATACACGCGTCTTTTAAGGGTAAAGGTGGCGGAGCAAAAGGATGCGCATAGTAGCCACGTTCATCCCGTGGATGTGCCGACTTTATTTTAGCCCCTTTTAACCATATAAAATATTTTAAATTTTATCCACTACTCAAATACCAAAAATATCTAAATCAGGCAAAGGTCAAATAAACATTTAAGTTAACCCATAGGATATACTATAACATATTTTATCTAAATCATTAACTACATATAATTTTAGGTAAATAAATGAAAAGTAAAATTTTTCATACATAAAATTGGCCAGTGATGATTTTTACTTTTAATTTCTACAACTTTTATTTGACGTGGACCACTTAAATTGATAACTGATTTGGACTATTTCTAGTACTTAGTTAATATATATTATTTAAATTATTTTATACAGTTGAATGTCGGCGATGTTGTGGTCGGCCACGGCATGGCATCTGCCGACAAAAGCAGCCACCAATTTTACAAATTCAGACGGGATGGCTAAGTGCGCTAGTGGGCATTAAACGTATACCAATTGCTGTGAAAACTTACAACGGAAGTTTATAATTGGGCATTTATTATTTGTGGTTCCAGTAATCCTAGTGGAAATAGCCATGAAAAGTAGACATTGCAGTAGACATATATCAGAAAAGTTTGGAAATAAATTAATATTGGGCCAACGTCCCTAATCTCTTATGTTACATTTTTTCAATTACTTCATGGAAGCCATGGATGCTGCGTCTCTCTAAGTGAATTACCCCTTGCGAGGATGATATGAAATTGGAGTCCAAGTTCCCATGAGAATCCAATTTTGCCCCTTTTGACTTGACCAAGTCTAATTCAATTCCACAAAAATTTCCATTTTTCCAGTCCTCCTCTTGACCTTCGCAATTCTCTCTCTCTCTCTCTAGATGCATAAGAAAGAGTTCACATAAGCTTCCAATGCAAGCCATGTGATGAGCTTTCACACCAGATGCTGAACTCATGGATATCCGCAATTGGAGGCAGTGCAAGATGTTTTTCCAGTCTATGGAAGTTGATCTAATCATCAAAACAACCACAAACTAATATGCAATGTAAAACAACTCAAATAAAATATCAAGCCTGAATTTAGTCTTCTCGCCCCTGCAGTCTCAACTCGGATTTCAAATTGGTACTTTCGACTATGAGGCAATTGAAATTTCATAATGAATTTTTGATGTAAAAAACAAAAGAACTCAAACATTCACATAGTAAACATGCCATAGCTTAATGAGCGTCCATATGTTCATATCACCAAAATCACCAAATGGTAAATTAATAGAAAATAAAAAACTCAGGCAACATGCCCATCCAACGATGGCTTCAATACAGTCATTAAATCCGGGCTTAACCTAAACATCAGGACGCAGAACTCTATCTGACTCAATGCACCGTCTCCATCCAAGTCTCCTTCCTTCAGCATGCTCAACATCTCATCATCTTCCAATCCATCCAGCCCCAGCAGCGCAGAATTCCGCTTCAGGCTCTCGAACGTTATGAGGCCGGTCTTCCCATCCCTCAGCAGCCGGAATCCATTACAAAGCTCCCCCATGAACCGTTCCGCTCCAAGCTTCTCCGCCATCGATGGCAACAAATCCAAAAAGTGGGGTTTGCTTTCTGCCATTGTCGAGTGGTTGTTTGCGTGTGGAAGGAATGCTGAGGTGCAAGGGTTGAGGGATTGTCGTCATATATAAGGAAGATGGAGAAAGAGATTCGTGGAAGGAGGATAGGACTCCGCCAGCAGATGTACAGATAGGAAGGTTGCTAATGGCGGTTTCCGTCTGCTTTCTTGTTTCAAATAGCGAGATTTCGTGGGCCTGACTTCGATGGGGATGGTCTTACTCACTTTCGTGGAAACCGCATGGGATTCTCTTGCTCAGAAAGTTACGGTAGAAACCCCGATCATGGTTGGAATCACGACAATGCCATTGCACGGTTCAGCATCAGGCTAAGGAGGTTGAAAAGTTACCGAGGGCAGGGCGAGAACCCCATGTTTCCAAGCTCCAAAAAGCCTTCTTGCATGCAAAGTAATTGACTTGCCGTCCATGCCTTTATGACCATAAAAAATTGAAATTCATACGCAGCCAGCTATTCCTCTCCAAAGCACGAATTCGGAAACATCCTGATAAGTGTGCCATTGCCAACGGCAATTTGTTGTAATAAGCTGCGCAGTTGCTGATTAAATTAGATTAGATTGAGTTTCCCGCATGACGTAAGAATGGTACTACTGTGTAAAACGAATAGTTGGAGAGTAAGTATTACACAATTTCCTAGCAATGTGACACTCAGTGCTTTAGTCGTGAGATCCAATCCGTTGATGCATAAGGATTGGGCCCACACAAGTCGCAGCAACATAAAGCTTACTACACCTTATCTATTTCCCGTTTATTAACCACTGATTAATTGCCAACCTCAATTTCATTGGTTGACTGGCAAACTCGCTTGAACAAAAGTTGGGTCCACCTGCAATTAGTTAAATAGGAATTACCATAATTTTTTACTATAATCAGATTCCACCTAAAATGAGTAATTTCATGCTTCGGAGGAAATTCAAGTGGTAAGTGCAAATTAACTGCCGAATATCCAGCACCTAGAATAAGTTGATATTATCACCTTCCACAGCAGCGAAAATATGATGTGCTAGGAAAAATTAAAAGGATTCACATGATATAAATGACACACGTAGAAGTATGAAGACAAGAATCTAAGGCCTAATCAAACTTTCACTAAAAATCATGAAAGGATTCAAAGAGATTGTAGACATTTTCTCTGTTAAACCATAACTTTAGGGTAATTAATCAATCAAATGTGCCAGAACAAAGCAATAAAGAGAAGAAGATAAGTTCCCAACTTGCCATAAGGTAACTGGTCCTAGTCAAATTAAATGGTTGCTTTCAAACTCCAATTCCAAGATTGCATGAGATTTATTAATGACTCAAACAGATTTTGAAAAGTACAGAGCTTTTGTTTAAACGCGCTTTAACAGCTAAACCTAGTTTGACTTCTTTCTAATATTACACATTCACAGATTTGTTTTCCTTCTCATCTGACGTTTGAAACCTCTAGCCTTGTATTTGAAGATCTTTCTTCTTTTAGTTTCTTTATAGTTGTCTAATTAAGGCAGCGGTCCACATAGGTTATTCTAAGATCGGCTCATTTTTTCCAATCCCGTCCTGAATGGGACACTCAAACTTGCAAGAAACAAGTCATCTGTACGCGGTATTCCTCGCGGCTTCTGAATGTGTGCGTTTTGGGGGGCTTTTGGGTGCCCACTTCTTCTCCTAATTAAGTCCTTACAGTGTCTTAACAGTCTAACAATATAAACTACAATCCTAGACAGGAATCGAATTATTGATATTTTTCTTTTATTCATATGGCCTCCGTTATTATTATAAACTTTTGAGTTTTAATTATACTGAGGACTTAATTATATTGATGGGACCCACTGATTTGATATGAAATTTGGACATTCTGGGTATCCTAGCAATCAGATCTTATACAAGTTTTTGTTTTCAAATCATTTCACAGTAGGGTTTTTTAGGATCTAAGCACTTTTTGTATTTTTTAAATGTATTTTTCTTAACATGGAAAGATTGCTGCATCTGCTGAAAATAAAACCATACCCACTTTCGTTTCTATAATAGCCCGCTTACAGATCATGATTGCTTACCAAGATGAGATGCATGGCTTTCACTTTCTAATTTCCATCATACTCAGTTTGCGAGCGTATATTCTTTCTTTTGGCTATGGATATGATGAAGGATCATTTGCAAGTATAATAATACATTTTACGTGAATCTCTAAACATAATAATACATTTTCAATAATATCTTATATGCTCTGTCAGTGTTTTAAAAAAATGACGACCTTGTTAATATCTATTAATGATATCGTTATTTCTAGAAAATAATAACAAAATTTGTTAGCATATTTAAAAAACCAAGAAGTGGAACCCACTTTCAGCCATTGGTAGGCTGTGATTCACGCAAGGAGATGAATACAGTCTAAGTTTCCTGAGAATTATATATGTATAAATATATGGGAGAGGAGTAGGTGACATAAATTCGAGGAAATTAAAAGAGTCCTTGCTCTTGCCAGCCAAGATACAGATAAGGTTGATTCCAACTTTCCATCGTCCTTCAGGTGTAGATGGTGTGAGAAGTTGCTCTCCATCTTCTTCGGAGAAGCCGCATTCGTTTATCTCCCACGAGGGAAAAATCCCTGGATATCAATATTAAATCCACCGAAATTCTATTGCACCCTGCACTAGTTATACTTTCCGTTTTCATGCACCTTCCAAACCACAATATTCAGAATTTCATGGGTTCCAAGCCCCAGCAGTAATTTTTTGACCATCTAAATTTTAATGGGTATTTGCAGCTGAACAAGACATGAATAATGCAGTAGGTCCAAAACTAAAGATTCATCAACAAAATTACCAAGAATAAATTTGGATTCACCAAAAAACATATTTTGGAAACAATCGATTCAAAAAGCTTTTGACAAAGGATTTCTCTCATCTTTCCCAGCGGCTACTTGGTTAGACGAAAAGGGGGAAAAAGAAAGAAAATAGAAATTAAATGAAATTAAATGATGTTGGTTATAAAATATATAGAATTTTTATTAAAAAAAATCCTTTCATGATAAAATAAAAAATAAAATAATTACGGTATTTGTATATCGCATTAAAGCCGTCAAATTTTTTTTGATAGAATCTCATGCTTTACGTTTTACTGTTTCTGGCGGGGAAGTACGCGGGATCTTAATGAGCTGGGAGTTCGCAGGGACATAGACAGTACAGCCCAATATCGTTTAGCTTCAGCGAGACTTTGGACCGAGGATAATACCTCATGAACTGAAAGCCAGATGCGCTATTTGGTATGGAGGCTTGAAAATATCACTTGTTCCTCATGATGAATCAATTTTCTCTTTGTGCACCTAAATTGGACATTTATGGTATTCTTGTACCGAACCTAAGTTTAAGGATTTACTTTGATAGCTGAAAAGGGGGAGAAAATGGTGTTGGGGAGGGAAAAAATTTTAAGGAAATAATACCAACATAAAGAGGATAACAAGAAAACAAATATGATTGATTGGGGAAGGGGGGGACAGATATGATAAATGCATGAAAAGGTATGTCAGATTGAAATGGGAGCGAAGGGAAGGAAACCTTTACCCATCCCTTCTCTAGGCTTCCAAAGAACCTTAAAATTGAGGACTCCATAGGCACCAGCTCTCTTCTTCGGACACACTTGGAGGTCCCTGCTGTTAAGGAAACTTGGCGCATGTGTTGCCCAACCCCACGCTTACTTAACAATAATAATAATAGTAATAGTAATAGTAGTTGTACCTACTACAACAGATTTACTCAGATGCAGTGAACAAATTTGCAAAAAGTCATTGTAACGTCTAATGCGTTTGATCGATCACCTTCCTCAAACGATCCACTCGATCGTAACATCCTAATGCGTTTGATCGATGAACCTATCGATTCAATGGTTACCATTCATCCTTTGTATTAGAGAGCATCTTAACATTTCTTCACTGCTTCAATTATATTTTTCTGAAAAAAACTCTGATTGATTATCTATTTCTTTTATTGAATTTTACATTTTGAGGTCTTTCTTTCAATGTATAATTTACGCATTAAAATATTTTTGACATAATTGAATTTAATTAATTAGAAATTTTAATCGATTTACATTCTTACTTAGCTTATTTTTTAATGTGAAATCCTCGCTAACACCTTAATGCTTTAATAATTTGTCCATGGATTTAAATAAATTAATTATAATCAACAAGGATAACCATTTAGATACAAATTTACTGGTCAGAAATTAATATCTTACCTCTTTGATTATATGGCATCATCTGATCGGCTTTCGATTGTTGATCTCAATTGACTTGATCATCCCTAAATGCAAAATTTAGCATTAAATATCTATTAACTTAGTAAATCTACAATGATGTAATCATTAATTTAGTGGAGTATTGCATTAATAGTCACTTTGGTGATGACAAAAATATTAATTTAATAGAGGATAACTTTAATAAATCAAAGATGAAGCGAGATGTGGCACATCTTGGTAAACTATAAAGAAAATGTTAAGGTTAAACAAGATATTTACGAAAACCCAAATATTCATTGGCATTGCACCACATCAGATCCCAACCCTAATGGGATATCTTTTTTGTTACTGCACAGTCCCACGAGACCAGGACTCAGAATTCATATCATTCTGGACTCTTCATCGAGGTGAGAATCATCATCCCACTCATATACAGGCTACATACGCATCCCGGTTATGTACTCATGCTCAACTATAAATATATCTAGGTATGTGCCTCGAAACACATGCTCTCACTATCATCCCATCATCTCTAAAAGAGTCCTCTTACTAACTTGAGCATCAGAGTGTTTATGTCAGGAACACCCTCGGCATCCTCTAACCTTCTTGTTGTAGTCTTGCAGGATTCAAGATGGGATATTGGGGAAAGCCACCTCAGCATTTCGTTTGGGGGCAACCCAAACATCGATGCCGTTTGTGGGAACATTTTTCAGTTAAGCCTAAAAGATGTCTGCCAATATTTAAGGCTACACAAATGCTCCCTCTCTTCCTGCTGCAATCACTAACATGCTTTCCTTGTCTAACCAAAATGGCGGTACCATATCACATGGGGATTTGTTAAGCCAATCTAGTCCGACAAGTCAACAGGCGATACAGCAAGTGATGTAAGACATGATGCAATAAATGATGTAATAATTCATGCAGCAACAAGATAATCCTACGGGTGAAGTTCCTCCTCAGCCATCTCGCCCTTAGGCGGATCTAGTCAAGAACGGATTTGGAAACCATGCGGCAGAAAGTTTCACACAAACTGCCCTGGTCCTTGGACCGCAACTCACCAACTTTCCCCCCGCGGCACAACCGACAAACCCTGTGATCGCTCACACTCTGGGGTGATCAATGGAGCAGGACACAGGCGACCGCCTGGTCAGGGTAGTCAACGGTATTCCAGAGCTGGCCCAAAGATAAGAAACCTATATGTAAGAAAGGAAAACTTTGTCTCACTCTAAGTCAAAGAGGCTCCCTGAAGACCGTACAACGAAGTATGAAAAAAGGAACCCTCAGGTGCATGCAGAGAGGTCACACGCGAAGTGTTCTCTTTTCGTCCAGCAGATCCTGGAGGAGCTAGTTCTGAAGGACTTCAAGATACCATCTCTGGAAGCTTACGATGGTACACAGACCCAGATGACCACCTCACTAGGTACAATGGGCAAATGACTTTGGTAAGAGTCTCAAATACCATAAAGTGCTACGCTTTTCCCCCAACACTCAAGGGAGAGGCATTATCGTGGTACCAGATATTAGCTCCAGAATCAATTAGCTCTTTCGATGACCTAGAGAAGCAATTTCGGAAATGCTTCATTGGCCAGCGAAGACAGAGAAGGACCATTAGATCATTGCTGTCAATTAAGCAAAGAGAGAATGAGACCCTCCACAAATATGTCAATAGGATCATTCACTACTCTCTAGACATAGAGAAGTTGGACTATAACATCACGTTAAAAGCACTGCAATATGATATCTCAGATACCAACATAAGGTATCAACTCCGCCTATGGCCCCCCACAGACTACTCAAAGCTCTTGGAGGCCAAAACAGACACATTGAAGTAGACAAAAATACTAGGAGGGAATGAAGCCGCTCTCCCCAAAGACAATGGGACGATCGTCCTTCCTCGAGATGCCTAGACGACCATTCTCCCCCTAGGTGTTGAGTTATCTGCTTCCCCCGAGGTATCGGGACAACCACTCTCCTCCACAGCATAGGGATGACAGCAACTACGGATCCGCTTGGGCTAGGCCGTCGAAGGCTCCCGTGACCCCCCTCAATCATCCCGCATTGCACTTACTCCACAAGATCCAAAAGTATAGATACCAGATCTGTAATCCTCCCACCATCAAAAGCAGATGGAGCCTGGATGCCAACAAATACTGCCTATATCATAAAAACATCGGTCACGATACAGAAGAATGTCACATCCTAAAAGAAGAAATTAAGAAGCTCATAAAAGGCGGGAGATTACCGCACTGCTTGGTAGATAACCCCCAGGATACCAAGTGGGGGAGGAGGTTAGCCCCAAAATCAAGCGATCTTAAGGAGAGATGACAAAGACACCGCAACGGAAGTGAACCAACCTACAACAGGAATCATCAACGTCATTATTGGTGGTCCCGTAGCCAGACCATCGACGGATCCACCACACGTAAACTCAGTCGGACAAAGTTTCAAGCAAAAGAAGGAAGAAGAGGATTTTCCTATTATCTTCTTCGAGGAAGATATGGCGAGTAGATCTGGTGGACAGGATAACGTAGTTATCATCACAGCAGTAATGTTAAACTTCAAAGTGAAAAGGATTATGGTGGACAGGGGGGCATCTGCAAACATCCTATTCTACCACTGCTTTGAAAAAATGCAGATTAACAAGAAGGCATCGCGGGCAGCAAATGGGCGACTAACATGCTTCATCGGAGATGGGGTATTTTCAGAAGGCATCATCACCCTCCCCTTCACAATAGAAGACGGCCCTAAAAGGACTGCCACACCCATGGATTTCACAGTAGTAAACATACCATCAGCGTATAACATTATTTTGAGATATCTGGGCCTCAACAAAATGAAGGCGGTGGTATCTAGGTACCACCTAGCAGTCAAGATCCCTGCATCTGGCTGAATTGGTACAGCCAGAGGAGACCAAAAGGTCACCCAGGAATGTTATAAAATATCATTGAAGGAGAAGGTATCATGAAATATGCAAATTGATACTATGGACACTAGAGACGAACAACAAATCACCATGAGCGAGCTAATAAAACCTCTAGAGATGGTTCCGTTTGTCCCCAGCTCCGTGAAAAGAGCAATCCAAATTAGTTTCACCCTAGAACCCCTACTCTGCCAAGAGCTAATAGATCTACTGAGAAAGAATGCCGACTTGTTTGCCAGGGAACCTTCGGATATGCCTAAATTGGATTTGTCAATCATCTCACATAAGCTAGCCATCGACAACATCCATAAACCAATCAGGCAGAAGAAGGGGCTATTCTCAATAGAGAAGAAGGTAGCTATTATAGCAGAGGTAGATAAATTTCTCAAAATCTGATTCATCAGACTAGTGCAGTACCCCAAATGGTTGGCCAATGTGGTCAGGGTGAAGAAAGCTACCAAAAAATGGCGCATGTTCGTGGACTTCACCTTGCTCAATAAAGCATGCCCAACAGATAATTACCCTCTCCCCAACATCGACCAGCTAGTAGACTCTACCGCTGGCCACAACTTATTCACCTTTATGGATGCTTTCTCAGGGTACCACCAAATTCAAATGCACAAGTCTGGCCAAGAGAAGACTGACGTCGGCATGTTCTGCTAAAAAGGAATATCGTTGGATTGAAAAAACCTAGAGCTACTTATCAAAGGATGGTGAACAACTTATTCAAGCACCAACTCGACAGAAATATGGAAGCATACATCCATGATATGGTGGTAAAAAGCAAAACCCAGAACCACCATCTTTAGGACCTAGAAGAAACATTCTGAACCCTCAAAAGTTATAGGATGAAATTAAACCCCTAGAAGTGCATTTTTGGTGTCACATCAGGAAAATTGCTGGGAGTTTTGATTTCGTAGAGGGGCATCAAGGCAAATTTCGAAAAAAATCCACACTATCCAAGACATAGCAACACCCAACAACAACAAAGAGCTCTAGCACTCTATAGGTCAATTAGTAGCACTTAATAGATTCTTGTCCAGATTCATAGAAAGAAGTCTCTCATTCTTTAAAGAGCTCCAGAAGGGAACAACAACAAACCCAGATAGAGAAAAAATCAGCAAGAAAACACGAAGAGCCTTCGATGAGCTCAAATCTTATTTAGCTGCTATCCCTTTACTGAGAGCACTGGAGAAAGGGGAGACCCTATACCTCTACCTCGTTGTCAAACCAGAAACCATAGCAGCAGCATTATTCAAAGAACAAGGCCAAACTCAAAGACCCATATACTATGTTAGTAAGATCATGAGGGATATAGAGATAAGGTACCCTACTATTAAAAAAATTATCTATGCTTTGATAATTTCTGCAAAAAGACTCTAACCGTACCTTCAAAGTTATCTAATCCAGTCTACACGGACTAGCCGCTTAGGTAACTCCTTCAAAAGATGGAGCTATCAGGACACTTCGTTAAGTGGTCCATCGAACTTAATGAATTTGACATTGACTTTGTGCTGAGAATATCTATTAAGGGCCAGATCCTGGCTAATTTTCTAGTGGAGTGCATAAGGAAAGCAGCCAATACAAATAGAAGCGAATCTATTTTGGCAATCCCAAAGCTGACGGAGCCTCATCAAGCAGCGGATCCACTCCAAGGGCTGATGGTGACACAAACAAAAGAGTTGTGCGGAGTTCATGATCCGGTTATACGACGCCCAACCAGGAGGAGTTTCTGGTCCTCCTTTAGCCCGATCGAGAAGAGTTCTCGGTCCCACTTTGGCCCAATTCAGAGGAGTTCTTGGTCTCGCTATACTATGCCCGACTAGGAGTTTTTGGTCCTACTTTGGCCCGACCGAGAGAATTTCACGATCTCGCTTTGGCCTGATCGAAAGAAATTCCTAGTCTCACTATACTACGTCTGATTGGGAGGAGTTCTCGATCTTGCTTCAGTTCGATTGGGCTATGGAAAATCAAAGGGAACCATATGGCCCCATCCGAGCAGCCGTCCGACTAGCTGACGGCATCAGCAACAAGAGCAACGACAGTAACGCGACAGCAACGACTGACGTGCCACGGGCGCACGGCACCACTTCACGCACGAACAGCAACTCGCCAAGTGGGCGACCAGGAGCGCCAGCATGGCGCGCAGCTGGGCCTGCTGCCAACGTGCCACGGATGCGGGCACCACCTCACGACTGACCAGCAGACGAACGAGGTCGATCACGAACGCGGCCCCGCCGGACAGCACGACTTCGGCTGATGCGGACGAGCGCAGCCAAGTCGTTGTCCGGTGGAGCAGACGGCGTCGAGCAGCGACAGCAACGCAACGGCAACGATCAGCACGGCGAACGCAGGTGGTGCGACACCCCTGTTTTGTGGTAGCCACGAACAGGGTGTCCGACGAGGACATTGCCGGCATTGTCAGCGTCGAACAGCATCGCCGACAGGAGCGTCGCCAGCTACACAGTCCTCGGACGGCGACGATAATGGTGTGACGATGGACTATCGGCAATAGCGTCCCTTCGCCGGCAGTGATGCAAACAGCGGACGACGTGAGCTGCCGCATATTTCTGGCCAGCGAGTCAGCCGCACAACGCGGGAGGGGACCTCAAAAACATCGGCGTGACATAAGGATCCTGATGAGCAGACCCGATCAGACTTTTGGCCGTCGGCCGGCGAGACCGCA
>JAYJMB010005742.1:0-11680 GCA_036873735.1 Pouteria campechiana
ATAAGACATGTATCATTACTTAGTTTTACAGCATGTCATGTTATGGTATGGGTGTATATGATTTGACAGCTAGGGTATAGTAAACCCCGATCTTGGTCTGTGGGTATTGTGGTGATGTGTGTTTTGGAGGCGGAAGTTATATAAATTGTGTAGTAAATGGTAGGGCCTGGAGGTGGCCATATGATATTTGCATTTGTGTTATATAATTATTGTGGATTAGTATGTTGTATACAGGATAATGGTAGTAAATTAGGAGAGACTCTGTCGGAATTTCCTCTGAATTTACCACTAGTAATGCTCTAGGAAGGAGGGGCGTTATAACTATCCATTAGACCATGATATATTCTTTATCCCTAGCAACTAGATATCCATACACAAGAGTAATCTTCGTAAACCAATACAAAACGAAGAAAAACATCCGCTATTAACTATCACGGAATACAAATATACATATTCACAATAAATGGGATATCTACTATCCCCAAGCAAAATATACAAGCCCGGATACAAATAAATGGGATATTTCATATCCCTATTCAGTCATCATATTGAACCAGAAGAAGAAGCCTACTCTAAAGGAATTCAATGCCATCATCTTCAAGTTCCACCATTCCACAACTCCACAGCTTCTCATCTAATCATTGTCCATAGATTTCATAACGTAATTGAATTTTGCTTCATATACTCAATTAATTCTACTCAAATCAATATAAGTCCATTTATCAATTTGCCATATCTACATTGTTAATCAACTTTGGTTACCATTTATTCAATACATCAATGGCCTATTTATAATCACAATTGGCCTTACAACATGCCTTATTTCTTATAAGATATCTTATCAAACATTTAAGATACATCATTGAGTTCATTTACACATTTCAACACAGTGCCTTAAAAGAATTTCACTTCTAATCATATGCCTTCATCAAACAATGGCATTAACATATAATTAACCTTAAAGATACTTAACTAGGCCTTTAATCCAAATAATGCATGCCTTATATAGTCCATACACAAAGATTACTTCCAATTTTCTAATTAAGCTATGGGTCATGATCACAGTTGGGTTTCTCATTACCAAATAAATATTAAAATTTCACAAGTTTCTAATTAAATATTTTTTTCATCATAATTATGCTTAAATAATGAATTTTCTCAATTACACTATTCCTAAAACCCTAGTTTAGGGTAAAACATCAATTCTCTTATCTAATTAAGTTCCAAAACCTTATTAAGCATGAATTAATCATTCCCCCTATGATTATTACTCATAAGCTATGAAAATGGGGCAAACTCACTATTTGTCTTCCCATAATCCACTATTCACGCATGGGTAGAAACCTAGCAAGGAAAAATTATGACTTTTTACACTCAACTAAGCCCCTAAACACAATAATACATGCATAAACATTTTCCCCATGGTTTTAACACCCAAATCCATCATTTTTCCCAAAATTCCATGATTCTCAAAACCCTAATTTATAAAAATGAAAATAGAATTGGGGAAAAACCAACTTACCATGAATTTTGTGGATGGGTTTCTTCCCAAAAGAATAATCAACCCCAAAACATCAAACATCCTCCATGGGTTGCAGCCACCATGTCTTTGCTTCCTCCTTCCACCATCTAGACATTTGAAACATGGGTTTAAAGACATGAATCCTTACTTCCATGGTTAATCATAATGATTTTCTACTGAAAAGGACAAGAATTTGATGTATAGAGGGATGGGTTTCAAGAATGGGGTGTTAGGTAAGAAGAAGAAATAGAATAGAGAAAAAAAATTGAATGACTAAGAAAAACATAATAGGTCGCACACACTTATTAGATGCCAGTGCCACGATGTGGAGGTCATTGCCCACATGCCCTCGCCTCATCATTGATTGGCGCCAATTTCCTGGCCCTATTTTATTTTATTTTTTTTTGTCCATTTTTCTTTTTATTTCCCATTCCACTTCATTTCCATTATTTTTTCACATTATTTACCATCAAAATACATAAGAATATCATTCAAATGCATCAAATTAATTTCGTTAGATTGCCACATTCCTCAAATTTAACATAAGTCTCTACACCTTTAAAAAATCAAATCAATGACTTGTTGTCCTAAACTAATCATTTAAGGAAATTTTTGAGAATTTAACAACTTTTTAACAACCCTGAGCAAATCATAATGTATCCAAATACACATTTGAAAATTTAACAACTTTTTAACACCGTAAGTGTTACATACATATACTACACAACTAGTTAGCATATTGTCACTATGGCTCCAAAGGGATAGAAAGCCACAACTGTAGGTCCGTCCAAAAGGCAGTGAAGTGCAAACCCAGGGCTGTAAATCAAGCCGACATTTATGAGTCCAGAGGCTGCAGAGAGATATAAAATCTCCATTGTGAATAGAAGATGTATCAAAGAACGAGATCTCCTCAACCCAATGTCAAGTATCCAAGGAACTATTAGCAAAAGGAATTGGGAGGAGTTTGTCAAGTAGCCAAGCACAACTCTTATTCTCGTTGTATAAGAATTCTATGCCAACACACAAGAACATCAAAATCTAAGGGCATTGGTTTGTGGCAAATGGGTTCCATTCGATAGTCCACCATCAACAAAAGATATCAATTGCCATATATACTTGAAGATGACTTCTCTACACTACAGAATCAAGGGGTGGATTATAATGCAATCATCAAGAACCTAGCCAAACAGGGACACTGTAGACAACATCGGGAGGCATAATGAAGAGTTTCCCTAGTAGATGTTTACACACTCCAGGAAAAGTATGGCATTACTTCATTTCCATAAGACTAATGCCATCAAACCATGTTTCTCAAGTTTATAGAGATCAAGCACTGCTGAACTTTGCCATTTAGACTAGGATATCTATTAATGTTGGTAAAATCATTGAAGCATCAATTTTGAGCATGGCACAAGTATCAACTCCTACAAGCAGTTTTGGCCACCTCTATCTCACTGATGATCTTTGTCGAAAAGCAGTAGTGCCAACCAGTCCATCCAAGGAAATTTAGTATCCCAAAACTTGCCATTTCCCCGAATATGATGAGGACATCAGGTACTAGCATTGCACAACTAAGCACCTCCCGATGACTAGCACAACCACCATCTGTAGATTATGCCGTAGCTCTGTCCGACTTGCACCTCGAAGTTCACCAGATAGCTAATACCCTCAACAGATGGCTCGATTGGATGGCTGCTAGACATGATTAGCAATAGGAGCATTTACTGTAGTGCCACATTGCGCTGGCTTCAGAGTGTCCCACCTAGTCAAGGAATCTAGTTTAGCTTCCTTCCTCCCCTACTTTTCCTACATATCCATCGGAGGAAGATGCACCTGCAACTCACAATGAAGATGATGAAGATGAAGATGAAGAGGATGAGGAAACTAAAGTAGAAGATGAAGATGATGGTGCTCTTGATGAAGACTGAACCCTTTCAAGGAAGTCCTTATGCTTTAAATTTCTTCTTACATTGAGGACAATGTAGCTTTTAAGTTTGAGGGGAGTCTAGTTTATGTGTTATGGCTTACACTTTGTCAATCTACTTTGTGTGTTTAACTAGTTTATGGTCCTATGTGTTTAGCTAGTTCATATGTGATTGTTCGATAACTCTAGCTAGTGTTTTACTTGAGTATGGTCATGTTTGGTCATATTTGAAAAAAATGTGGGTTGTGAATATTACTCAGGATCATAGTACAAAACCAATTATATATAAGAGATATATAACAATTGCTAGGATGAAAATTATTGATATCATCATTGCCTATATTTTTGACCTAATCACTCATTTAAATTGTTTTAAGTTCATGAGTACACATAGATCACATAACGATTCCTTTTGAACTCATCAAGTGTTTAGCAATAGTTCAGGTAACTAACCTTGCATATTTTAGTTCAAACTCCAAAACTCTTTACAATTAGTGTTTGAGACAAACATTAGATTCATCATGTATGTGGGGGGATCACATCTCATGAACTAAAAAGAAAATAAGTTTCAGGGTGTGGTAGTAATACAGCCCAAGAATTGGGGGGATCACATTCCAAAGAATTCAAAAGAAGATAATTGTAAAGAGCGTGATAGTAATACAGCCTATAGAAAGAAAACAAGCAAAGTAAAGAAGAAAATAAAGCAAGTAAAACATCAGGTGCTAATCTATTGTAGTCTCTCCTTCATGTAATAAGTTCGTAGAGTTTGTACTGAATATGTATTCCTTGGTTATTGGAATGAAATTAAGTATGAAATGAGACAAATTAGAATGAAAATATTGTTTGCACTTCTAATCTAAGGTTGAGAGAATGAGGTCCAAGTTGAAATTCTAGATATATATATATATATATCTATATATATATATGATACTCTAAAAATTTCTTCATAGCCATGTTGATTTTATTAAGGTGTTTATACAATGAACTTGATTGATGTGTTTTGTGTTGTGTTGTGTGTTCGGTTAATGTTGTGTTCTTTTTCTCAAGGATGAGCAAAGTTATAAGTTTGGGGGTATTTGATAAGTGAATATTATCCACTTATATCACTCCTTTTCAAGCTAACTTTTGGTTTATTCTTGAGCAGTTTTTAATTATTTTGATGTGTTTATGTTTGTGCCTATTTAAAGGCACACAACTTTAAGAAGGATGGAGAAAGTACAAGAAAGGCAATGAAGTGGAAAAATTGCAAAGGAACAACAAGTTTGTGTTGTGGCACTGTACCAAGCTAAATAAAAAGGGATGCAGATAGCAAGTCTATGCTGCAGTACAGGAAGACTGTGCCATGACATTAAAAAAAAGTGAAGAAGATGGGTTCAATTAGCAAGTCTATGCCATAACATAGGAAATCTATGCCACGACACAGAATCAAAACATGGCAAAACAAAAAATGTTGTGCCACAACATAGGAAATCTATGCCACAGCACAGAATCAAAACATGGCAAAATACAAAATGTTGTGTCGCAGCACAAGAAGACTATGCCAAGGCACAAGTCCAAGGTAATGGGAACATTGGCACAACAGAAAGTTTGTGCCATAGCACAGGAAATCTATACGATGACATTGGAACTCAAGACACAATTCTGGATTTTCTGAAATGGCTTGGGCACGACTCCGGATTTTCTATGATTGCTTGGAAATGTTGGAAAAAGACAAATCTTCAAGGAAGGAATTATAAAAACAAAGAGAAGTCACCCTAGAGAACATCTTAGAGTGTAGAAGGGACTTTTTTGGAGATTCCTGGAGAGGCTTTTGGAGAGGAAGAAGCTTCAAGCTACAAATCAAGCCAAGCATCATTAGGAAGAGTTTGCTACCATTTCAATCCTTGTTCCTAAAGTGCTTTCCTTCATATTCATCATTTGTAACTTGGATTAAAGTTAGAATCTAAATTTTGATAATTTTATATGAATGTTTTATGGATTCTTATTTCATTATGATTAGCTAAACTCCTCTTTCTAGAGGGGAGATGGATCTTGTGTTGACATCATGGTGTAATTAATGAGTTATATGATTGAAAGTTCTTGTTGGTTTGTTTGTCATGCTTTGCTTCTAATGCTTTCAAATTATTGGTCATTTATTAAATGAATACATATTTGGGATTTGACACTTAGGAGAGGTAATCTTGAATATGATCCAAGCATCATAATGTGGGATTCTAGATGACTTAGGAGACCTTCTAGGTTCCATGAAATCATTGTAAAGAATCAAAGAGTGTATTGCATTCTTTACCTTCTAATTTTTATAGGGGTATCGAAATTGGAATGTAGAGATTAGACACTAGTTTAGCACTTGGGAGAGGGAGTTGAGTGAATTAACTTTCTTGATTTATAAACCAATAGAATGATCAATGTATAATGAGTTAAGGGCACCATGATAAAGCATCAGTGTAGTTAATCCTCTAGAGTTTCTTTACCTCAAATTCTTCCATTCGAAAGCCTATTTATTTCTACTTTTTAGTTAAATTCACATCACTTGATTTTCCAAATAAAATCAAGATTATTCACTATAATAAATAGTGATCAATTGGAATACACATTCCTTATGGAGACAACACCTTCTCACCATTATATTAATCAACTTGATGTCATGCACTTGCAGTATAATTTGCAGCAAACAATATGAACTTAGTTATTTTGATATTACTACACTTGGTTACTCTGATATGTCTCCTATTTCTCCCCCTTTTTATCATAATCAAAAGGATTAAAATTTGAAATTCAACTCGATGGTGAAAGAGAATAAGAAATAAATTGCATTACAATTGCAAAACATGTGTACATCAAAGTGATAAAGAAAAAAATTTACACAGCAAGTGTAGATACATTATAGCCAATTGAGATACATCACAAAATGTGTAGATGCAGCACAACAAAAAGAAGTAACATCACATGGAAAAATAAATATAGCTAGAAAAGAAAGATGTGAGATGTAAATAGAAGTAGATTAGGTTTTTAGCTTTCTAGAGTAGGTTTTAGGAAAGAAGTTAGGGTCATCAAAAGAAGGAAGAATGGTGGTTGTCAGGGTAGGATGTTGAGTGGGTCATTTGGATGAGGGCCTAGGTGGTGTAGACACAAATTATTTAATTCTGGAAGGAGGAAGAGGAATGAAAGTGGGATCTTTGGGAATTGCGGTGGCTGGTTCATGAGTCAAGAAGGAGATCTATAGGTTGAGACATAAATGATATCTATATGGTCTTTATAGGTGGGATCTAGCAGTTCAATAAAAAGGATAGGCTATTTCTTTAGAATGACTTCAGTATTGGCATTCATCCTGGTAACATATTCTTCATAATACAAAGTAGCATGAGAAAGAGGAGCCTTTTTATGAATTTTTGGAGGTGGAATTCTAGGTTTTCATTTTAGTTTAAAGTGTACTATTGGAGGTTTGGGAACAGAAGGTGGCTTTCTTGAGGTTTTTGGTGAGGGTTAAGTCGGTTTAGGTGCGGGGGTTGGTTTTGGAAAAACACACCCAAATTTTGTGTTGGATTGATGAATTAGTAAACTGTGGATAAGGAAGGGGAAGGTTGTCAACAATAGCTTATAGATTAGCTTTAGAGAATAATGAAAATTCTTCCTCAGTCAAATAACTGTGACTATGAGAACCTGAGAGAGATGGAATGAATTTTGAGAAGGCCTAGATGCTAGAAGCAATTGAAGAAGTTTTTCAGTATATGCATCTATGAATGATTCTAGTTAAAGAATTTTAAATTCATGGCTTGTTGGAGTGAGAGGAGGATCTGGAAGAAGTTGGATTCTAAAAAGGGTAATAGGATTAGCGAGTTGTGGAAATGGTAGTTCTTTAGGAGAGATAATAAGGTTGTGGGATAGAAACATTTTGGAGATGGCAGTATTGATATCTGATTGGGCTTTGAATTCAGAATAGCTCATTGTAATTGGATGATAGATTCTCACAAGAAGGTCAAAGTTGTCTTCTACTTTCTTTGGAGGAGGCTTTGAGGTTCTGAGGTTCTTAATCGTAATATTTTCTAGGTGAAATCTGTCATATCTGGTTGGAATGTCCTATTAATCCCAAGAATCAGACCAGTCCAGATATTCTAGTGGTCTTGGTGGAATAAAATCTGTCATACAAAAGGGTCTTTCATACCTAATGAGGGTTTTACAGGAATTTGAAAGATAATTTTCTAGAAGAATATGTAAAGGTTCAATGGGTAGAAATTTAGGAAAGACTAAAGAGGACTAGATAGCTTCTAGAGCTATAGGAGATGGATGTGAAGAGGGGAATTTTGGTGATGTGGATAAAGGGGAGTAAGAAGGATTTTTTCTTTTAGAGATTATGTTCTCTAAAGGAAGAATGTTAGTTGCAAAAATTGAGTGAGTGTGTGAATGGGATGGTGATTGTGTGAGGAAATAAATAGATTAGGGAGTTTTGTGAAGTGGTTGAAGAGAGAATGTTTGAGAGGAGGAGGATGGTTGGGTTTGAGGTTTAGTTTTGATAGATTCAATTTGAGCATTCAAAGCATCAAATTTTTTACAAGATGATTCCCAAATTGAGTTTAGTTTTAGGTGAAGAGCTGTGTTATGGTTTTGAAGATTGGTTAGTCTAGTTTGAATGGGTAGAAGGCAGGCTGAAAGAATGGATTCTATGTTTTGTGGAGTTGTGTTGGTGGGTTGATGAGGTTGAGGTACAGATGAATATTGTTGAGTTTAGGTTGGTCAGGATGGTACTGCTGCTATACTTTCCTCTCTATCTTCTTGTTCCATCTCTTCTTCATTTCTTCCTGTGGATTCTTCTCTTATGTTTGTAGCCTCTTCTATAGTTTCTTTCATTTCTATTCTTTCTTCTTCAATTCTTGATCTCTTTATTTGCTTTTCCTTTCTTGGCTTCTAAGAAATCCAACCTCAACCTTGTGAAGTACGTTTAAAGCGTATTCTCTTCATGATGTCTTTATTTATGATTTCTTTTTCCTCGAATTCTTCTCCTTTTTCTTTAGAAAGATCAATGTTGGTCATCCTTAAGAATTTACTTGGTATAATCCCATAAGGAAGATGAGGCCTGGGAGTTGCTTGAATCAAGTACAGTTGATCTATCATAATTTGACCAATGTTGATTTTCTTCCTATTCTTCATAGCACACAATTTCTTCACTTCTTTCTCAAAAATCTAATAAGTTCCCCCCATTTTGGGATGGATTTTGTTGAAGATTAACATGTGAGCAATCTTCAAATCCTCATTCAGATGTCTTACATGCAAATAATTTTCTTTTTCATCAATTTCTACTCCAGCTAAATCATGAAAAACAAATTAGTTCTAGTTAATGGATATTCAATTTCTTCTTCATCATTAGGAATTTTTAATGCATTCCTTACACATTCAGGTGAAAGATCTATCTCCAAATTTCTAATCCATGACTTTTGAAGTAGAGCACTCAGAACTTCTGTGCTTCAATTCATACCTTAACAGAATTTCTGAAGTTGTTCTTCAAAAGTTCTATGGTGAGCATGTTTTTGGCAGTATCTTCTTCAGAGTTTTTGTTCACTGTCTTACCATTCAATGGTCACAATCTAGGCTTTTGAAGAACTTCTGAGTTATCTCTAATTTGCCTATGAAGTTTAGACATTACTTCTGTATAACTTAAACATGCTTCAATAATACCTCTGACTTGATTCTGCATAGTGTATCACAATTGTTGTACTGATTCTGTGTGGTGTGATAGGTTATGCATTACTTCTATGTAGGATATCATGATTCTTCTTTTCTTCTAAGTAGTGCAATAATGTTCTGCAGTACTTTTGTGCTCTTGATGATGCTTCTATGTTACTTCTGCTAATCCAAGAATTCTTTTGACATGGTTCTGAATAGCTTATGTTAAATTTGGGTTGCTTTTATGTGACAAGACAATGCTTCTACATTGCTTCTGTGCACTATGTCCATGTTCTGTATTACTTTTGTGTAGCCTTGCATTTCTTCTAGCATGATTTTGAACAAATGATTTATCTTCTAGATTGCTTCTGCATAGCATATTACATTTCTGGGGTTGCTTCTATTTTGCCAAAGTTTCTTCTGGCTTAGTTTTTTGTAACTAAAGGTTCTTCTACTGTTTTTCTGAGGATATTATGAATACATATACTTTTTCTATTTGATTTCTGACTTGCTTCTACGTTTCTTCTGTTTCTCTTCTGATGTTCAATATTGCTTTATTTTGATTCCAAAAAAGTTCTAATTTTCTTCGAATGTAGTTCTAAGTTACATTTGATGATTTCTGAGTGCTTCTAAGTTACGTATCCTATTTCTGATGTCATTCTAAAACACTTCTGCATAACTTCTGATTATAATTTGATTTCTTCTTAACTTCTAATCTTCTATGCTAAGCCTTTAAGCAAGTTCCAAATTACTTCTTAATGACTTTTGATCATCCTTCTATTTGAGCATTCTTTTGTATATTTCTTTTAAGGATTAATATAATAATATTATAGTTAATACCTTTGTTTACTTTTCTTAAACTGTTTTGATATTTAATACTACAACACTTGGAAAGTAATTTGTTAGTATCTTAATTCTTCATGCATTTGTTTGTTTATCATCAAAACTAAGTTTTTTAATCTCATTCATCATCAAAATCAAACTTAGTAAAGTGGTTAGACTTAACATTCTCTTCTTTTTTGATGATGACAAAACATTTGAGCAACAAACCTTTCATAAAAATTTTAGAATATGCAATGTGCTTCTTAGTAGGGCTCCCCCTGCATGGGTAAGCTCCCCTTGAGTATGTGTACCCTGAATGTGCTTAAAAAGAATTATTTCACTCTTTCTTATTTTTCTCTAACATTCTTTTATTTTTCTCCCCCTTTTGTCATAATCGAAAAGAATGCAGTAAAAGGAAGATGTGAGTTTTAAATATAACATTCAGTTTCTTGGTTTTCTATTATAGGTGAGAGGGAAGAAATTGGGGTTATTAGAAGAAAGATTAGGTGTTAAAGGAGTATCTATTGGTGTGGAAGATGAGGGTTGTTTGGGAGGTGATTTAGGTTTAGAAATAGCTTTCTTGATTCTAGGAGGAAGAAGAGAAGGAATGATAAATGGATATTTTGGGATTACACTTGGTGGTTCATGAGTGCAAGTAGTTGGTCCATAGTTAATGACAAGGATGAAATCAATACGCTCTCGAAAGGTAGGATCTAGAAACTCAGGAAAGAGTCTAGGAATCACTTTTAAGAGAGCTTCTATGTTGGCATTCATCCTTGTAGTGTATTCTTGATGGGTCATGGTAATGCAAGAAAGAGGAGCCTTTTGTGTTCTTTTGGTGATGGAATTCTTGGTTTCCTCTTTAGTTTTGTCTGGACAGTTTGTTGTATGGGAATAGAGGGTGGTTTTTTGGATGCTTTTAGTTTTGGAGTTGGTGAGGTTTTGGTTTTTTGGGTGTCTTTGGTTTTGGAGGTGGTTTTGGGGAAGGTGAGGTTTTTGGTTTTTTGGTTGTCTTAGGAGGAAGTGATGTTTTTGGTTTTGGTAAGGGGGCTAGTTTGGGATAGTTGACCCAAATTTTGTGAAGAAGAGATGGATTAACAAGCTCTGGATAAGGAAGTGGAAGATTGTCAGCAATAGCTTGCAAATTAGCTATAGAATAGAACAAAGATTCTTCCTCAGTTAAGAAGATGTTATTGAATTTTCCTGAGGGAGATTGAAAAACTGTTCTAGGGGGCCTTAATGGTGGAAGCCTCTAAAGAAGCTTCTTAGTGTATGCATCTTGAAAAGATGTTAACTGAGGAATTTTGATTACATGACCCATGGGTGTGAGAGGAGGATCAAGGATTAGTATAATTCTAGAAAGAGTATTCCGATCCATGATTTGTGAAAATGGAATTATAGATGGGGGAAGGATAAGATTGTGGGATAGAAACATTCTGGCAATGTTAGAATTTATTTTTGATTGAGCAGTGAATTCAGAGTATGTGAGTCTTATTGGATGATAGATATGAAGAAGAATATCATAGTATTCATCCATTAGTTTTGGAGGAGGAGTTGAAGGTTTCCTCTATTGTGGATGAATTGAAGGTGCATTCTGTTTTGGAGGAATTTCATCAATTCGCATGGGGATAATTTCTCCTGATCGAACAAGATCATGCAAAGTCCACTCAGTATATAGTGGAAGAAAATGAAAGATAGGAAGTAGAACTTTGGTGGGATACTTTCCATATTTAACAATGGCTCTATTTGGATTT
>JAYJMB010005743.1:0-50314 GCA_036873735.1 Pouteria campechiana
TCCTTAAAGCAGACATTTTTAACCAGATTGATTAATTGTGTAGCCAAGTGATGACAAATAAGCAATCTGGAACACTATGGTCAATTTTTTTTTCTCATACTGTCAACAGAAATTTATATCACTCTCCACAAGTTGCATTCTACTGCATCCAAACCACACACTGCAACCAACATGCCAGGGAAAATGAATATATAAAAGGGCCAACCCTGGTAGCAACAGGAGCAAGTCACAGTTTGGAAGAACAGAGAAAAAGAAAGGGCAAAACACAAAAAAGAAGGGATTTGAAATTTTAAGACACAGACCACATAACAAGAAGTCCACAGCAGGGAAACCAACAAGCCAATTTTGATAAGTGCATGCTCAAAGGCTAAAACTGCCAACTACAAATTACAATGATAGTGGAGGAATTACATTTTTGTCAAAATTCGGCCATGCAGAAAAGAAAAAAAATACACAAGATAAATAAGACATGGCACCAGCTTGAGCACAGCAAAGGCATTCACTGCAAGAATTTACAGAAAACAGAAGGCCCCCATATTCTTTTCTATTTCATCAATCCTTTTCTTTTCAAGTTACCAACTACAAATGATAGAACGATCAAAATGAAAACAAGAAAATGATAAATATGCATTATTTTAGCAAGTTCTTCTATAACTTGAAAACTAAACCAAGTAATTCAAACTGCATCAACTGGATATGAATTCTTTTTACCTTTGCAAATGAAACAAAACCACCATTACTTACTACCTGTTCACAGAACTGTATTCAAATTTCTTTTCTACCTCCTGCCAGACTTCAGATCCTCCAAAGCCAACTTTATCTGCTCCTGCACAAGTTCCAACCGTTTTGAATACACCTCTAGCTCCATAATCTGCTGCTTCTTCCATCTATCATCTACCACCTCTGACTTTGCAAGATTCAAAGAACCACTTGCAAAATTCAATGGAAGTGGACTCAAAGCTACACCTCCCAAGGCTGAATTACAAGGCCCATTGATCGCACAATTCAGCAGCTCCTTGAACAGTGGCGACAAGCAGCTCCTCACAGTATCTTCAATGACATTCGGTACTGGCGACGGTGCAGCTGGTGCAGGAGCTGGTGGTGGTTGGGCAACCACCGGAGCCACCGTCGACAATGGTGGCGGTGCATACATCGGCATGTGATCCTCTGACACCCCAACCACAGCCTCAGGAGCCGACCGCTTCCTCGACCGTCGCCGCGACCTCACGCCTTTCTTATCAGGATCAACCCCCACTATGTTATTCACAATACCATTCCCATCCTCATCATCCCCAATTGCTGCCGAAGCAGCACCAGTATCATTGCTCCAGATCTTGCGCGAGATCTCGAACGTGGCCTGATCATGAGCCCGCTTGAAAGCAAACTCCTTTCCCGACCCAAGCTTATTCATGATATTCCGATACTTCTTCTTGAGACGCCGGAGCTTCTCGACAAGCTGACTCTTATTGAAATCAAGCTGCAATCTTGACTTGATCTGATCGTAGAACGGCCCCGTATCGTGATGATACGCGCCGCCCCCGCCGCCGCGCTGCTGTATAAACGCCAGAAACCCTTGCAGCAGCTCGATCTCATCCTCGTCCGTCCACAGCCGCTGAAACAACCGCCTGGAATCATCCGCCGGATTGACCGCCATCATTTTCTTCTCCTCAGTGCAAACCCTCTTCCTCTCGGGCGACGAATCCTCATCCGCATCTGCCCCAGCGGGCTCCGCAGCACCGGGAATAGCCGCCGTCGTCGCCAGCGGGGTAGGGATGGGAGCAGAGCCGTTGGGGGGAGCGGCCGCAGGAGCGGCGGCAGGGGCCGCCGTCGACGGCGGAGCGGCGGAAGCGGGGTTCTTAGGGATGGGATTGGAGGCGAGGGGATTAAGGTTTTGGGGTTTTTCGTCGGAGGAGGAAGAAGAGGGAGAGGGGGAGTTGAGATCTTCTTCGTCCTCGTCGTCGTCGTCGTCGACGTCGTCCTCTTCGTCTTCGATCCGGCGCGACTGACGGGCTTCGAACTGTGCGGCGGCTGCCTCTTCGTCCTCGTCCTCGTCCTCGGTGTCGTCGTCTTCTTCTTCCTCTTCGAAGACGTTGGTGTCTTCGTCGTCGGGCATTTTCAGGATTTCCGTACGCCGGAGTATGAAGAGGAGGGGGCGGCGGAGTAGTTGAGGAGGAGGACGAAGAGGAGGAAGGAGGCTGGTGGGGGAGGAGGAAGGTGGGTTGGGTTTGGTGTTTGGAATTTTTCTCGGTTGGGTCGGAATGGGTTAGGGTTAGGTTGGGTGGGGTTCGACCTCGTGGCATGAGGGATGGAGCAGTTTCCCATGCACGCGCTCTTGTACCTGCCACGCTTCAACATCCATCTTTAATTAATTGATTTTTTATGTTTTCAACTAATCTGAATCGTTAATATAATTTAAATGCAATTTTTTAATGATAAATTTTGCAATTTTATGTACATTTTGCATCAAAAACACGTTTATTGATAGTTGCATTCAAACCATACTGTAATTGGTATTCTTTTGAAATTATTGCTGTATTTTTTATGAATCCAATCCGTTGATCTGGTTTTTATTTTATTTTTGACTGTAAAAAATGTTTATTCCTTAATTTGACCAAGAGAGTTAAAATAAATATTGAACCTTCAATGTTATGTGGGGCCCAATTTTGGTTTTTGAGCAACCTGATCCATTCATCGGATTTTGGATGAAATATTTACAACGTATTATATTACTTTTATCTTGATCATGAGGTTCGTTTCGGAATTTTTCTTAACGTGCGGTTCTGTTTTGGTAGAGATCATCGTGTCAGGTTTGCTTGATAAAAGGCTAAGAATTCAAGTGAACTTCGTGTCGTTGGTGATTGTTTCTCTGCTGGGGATATTCAACGGCTGCGATTGTTTCTAAAGTGGGCCACCTGGGACAGCGGTCTGGGTGAATTGGACGGACGGATGGAGAGAAAACGTCAGTGCTGCGCACGCAGGGATTACGCGTAGCGAGGCAGTTTTTGGTAATGTCCAGCGGCGGTGTACGGGAATCTGGTCAACACCAGAGAAGCAACCGCGGACGCAACCGAAGGAGAATCCAGACCGTTGATTTGAGCGCTCTATCGATGAACGGTAGAGATGAAAGCTATCCATGACGAAGGTAGACTGGACCTTTAGACCATCGCTAGGGGAAAAAGGAGCAGGTAGAGGATCGACTCGGCTCTACGCCTCAGGCAGAGCCAGGTACCGCAGGGATGCAGGGCATGGAAGTGGGTTCAAACCTTTCATTTGTAAAATCGAAACATTCGATTTTTCTTTAATTTTAAATTTAACTGTGTACAAAATATTATTTCCTTCTATTTTAAATTTAACATTATTAAAGAATCAAAATTATTTATTTTAATCACCTAAATTCAAAGTTATAGAAAATAACAAATGATAACCATTTAAGTAAAGTTATGAAAAGCAAAAATGTATTAAAATATCTATTTTATAATAATATGATGAACATAGATACTACACTATTTTATTTTTTAATATCATATATATATGTATATATTATACATAATTTATAAATTTAATCAAAAATATATAATATTAAGTTATATATCAATATATTATATATTAATTTTTTAGATTATATCAATAATTAATGCCTTTAATTTAATTTTTCTTTAATTTAAAGAAAAGAATAATATTTATACAAAATTAAAAACAAAGTATATTTGACAGTTTATATTTTAGTTACAAATATTTACACTTTATACCTGGCTCCACTACAGCCAGCGCTTTAGCCACTGCTCTCAACTTACGGTGAAACCAACGGCTAACGTTCAGACACGTGGGCCCAACGCGGATGACTCACGTCCCGCAAAATCTGCCGAGGATAAATTTCAAAAGAGGAAATAAATAAATCTTTGACAATATTTTTTATAATTATTTCTAAATGTCAGGCTTTGTTATCCTGTCAAATCAACGACTTCGATCGCCAAAATTCAAACCGGAGTATTAAATAATAAATACACCGTCATGGTCAAACACCTCACCCAACCCTGTTCTCCGATTTCTAATTCCAGACCGTCCGCGAAGATCCAGACCGTTCATTTGGTTTCCTACTGAATAAAGGGGCTATTTCTAATTTTTAAAAAATAAATTTCAACAAATTTTGTGGGAAAATTATTGAAAAATACTGGTATGGAACAAATTGCACCCAAAAAATTTCGGTGCAACCATATCATTTTCATTTTTCCACCCACCATCGTTTTTTTATTATGATTAGATCCCAGTTACAAGGTTCAAATCACACGCTAATCCCGCGCGAGAAACGGGTAGCCGCTGCCGCAAAGTCAGAGGCTCAAAGGCCACACGTGCGGCCCAAGCATGCAAGCAAGGAAAATTCGTGAACTGGGACCCACAACAATCATGTGGGTCCCACAAGGACTACCTCTGTCCCTACGTCGACCTCAGGCTCTTCACACTACCAGCTGCGAATCGTCGGCTACCATCAACACGCGCGAACCTCCTCCACAAAAACTGGATGCACCTTATCCAAGCCACGAGCGCGGAATCAGAGCATATGCCATTTGCATGGATTCCCTTACCCCTCTTCGCCAGCTGCAATGACAGAATTACAGAAACACCCCTCCAAAATCCCATAATTACATTTTACTCCACTCTTGCTTTCTGCTCTCTATTCAGCGCAGGGAAAGAAAACGGAGAGAAAACGAGCAGTAAAAGAAGAGAAGAAGAGAAAAATTCATGGCTTCTGCAACAGCAAGGCCAACCTTTTCCTTCCACATCCAAACACTCCCACCTTCTTCAAAGCCTAAATCCCATCTTCCAATTCAACTCATCCAACCCACAAAACCCATCTTCTCCCCTCCTCTCAAACACACAAAAACCCGGCTCTCTGCCTCCTCTGTGGACGTCTCCAAGGAAGACAAGCCCACCTCCGAGAAGCCCGAGGCTCCACAAGCCACTGACAGCTCCCCTGATGATGCAGAGAAGGAGAAATTCGACCGCCGGCGCCTGGAGGAGCGCTTCGCCGTCCTGAACACTGGCATTTACGAGTGCCGGTCGTGTGGGTACAAGTATGATGAAGCGATAGGGGATCCATCATACCCAATTCCGCCTGGGCTTAGCTATGAGAAGTTGCCTGATGACTGGCGGTGCCCGACGTGTGGGGCAGCGAAGACGTTCTTTGAAAGTAAGAGGGTGGAGATTGCTGGGTTTGCACAGAATCAGCAGTTTGGGCTTGGGGGGAATGCGCTCACCTCGGGGCAGAAAGCCATCCTCATTTATGGGAGCTTGTTCTTTGCCTTCTTGTTATTCCTTTCGGGGTATTTTCTGCAATAATTCGGCATAAGGTGAGATGTTGGTGAAATCTTAGATGTGTGGCTGTTTTGTTTGGTATTTGAATTTGTGTTCATATGTGCAATACAAAGAATCGGGATGAATGGCATTTGTAAATAAGTTCCATGCCCTGTTTTTCACCTGCCAATTCAAAATTCAGTTGAAAGCTGCATAAAATATCAATCTTCATCAAAGAAGAGGGGCTGGGGAGGAGTTTTTTGGTGGTCTGACGACTACAAATTCATAAACCATGTGCCAAAAATCCATAAAATTAGAGAAGTTGTAATATTTATATTTCTGAGGAAAAAGACAGTGATGGAAGAGGTGAAGATCGCCCAAGGATCCATTCAAGTGAGCAAAGGCTATGGCTACTCAGGCTTGAATCTTTCATTTTGGGGGTTTTGGAATGACATATCATTAACGGTGGTTTGAGATATATTTGCACCAAAGCATGAAGCAAAAACCAACTAATCCAGCTGTGGAAGCTGGAATATTTCTGTGTGAAAATCCTTGAGGGTATAAACAGCTAGGAAATGGGAGAGGAGTGAAAGTCCAATCTGTGATTTGAAGTGGCAGGTTCACCTAATTGGAAGGACATGCAATTAGGTTGGGATACATGAACTATGTGCCCCTCTAGCAGACATACTGCACCTACCTACCTACCTACCTTTTATCATACCTACCATTTTATCATTTTATTAACACCATTGTCAAACAGAAAGTCTAACCACCACCTTACATCCATCCTATTTTGGGTGCTGCACTCACTGCCTATCTTGGAAATACATCTTTTTGCTGCATAAACTTCCAAAATAGGAATATAAACATGAGCAAATCAGTTAAATGGCTGTGTAGAATGGCTTGTGTTTCAAAATCATAGAATGTTGCACGACAGGTGACATGATACATACAGGGTTAGCCACAATCTTTTCAAAATTTTATCAGTGAGAAATGTAGGTGTCATTTTTAAAAGTTATGCCTTACCAAACGGTTCGTCAACTGCTAGCTAAGGATATGTATTGGGGGAAACATATGGTGTATTGACATAGCATTAGTGTGGTGCTAAGCAAATGAACATATTTTGGCTACATTGAAAATCCATGTTCTAACAATAGGGCAAAAAGTTTGCTTGGAATTAGATTTGCTCTGTTAGATTTCTTAACCAGATGAGATCGCAACATATCAGCTGCCAATGCATTTGAATATCGCAAGGCAGACACACATAATCCCAACTGACCACGCACAACTAACTTTCGTAGATTAATCTCTTTTTCTTTTTTGGCATGCAAGAATTGAAGAACGATTTCTCTTATGTTGAAACTGAGAAATTCCTTCCAAGGAAACTTCTTTACCAGCCATTGCAGTGAATATTAGAACCAATTTGCCCTTGATCAAGGTTCAAATCAGAAACGTACCAAATTTTTGGCAGGCAAGAAAAATTCCACCTGCTAATATTAGGTGAAAGGTGAGAAAAATTCAGCCTCGAATATTAGGTGAAGTGCGCCCTGAATTCACCTTCTCCCCATATATCGTTCTATGGCTGTCCCATGGCAGCAATTTTGGGCCTTTTCTATGGTAGGAAAAATGCACCTTGGGAACATCCTTTCTGCGTTTCTCTCACGCCTCTAGCATAATGGTAGAATGCTCCTGCTATAGCTGAACCCAAGTAGATTGGATTCGGCTTACACATGATGACGATAGTGGGGAATTCTTAGATGAGTATGTGTCTTGTATTCTGTAAGCCTACACATGAGTTTTACGCATTAGGGTATACATATTGTGTAGGGTTATATATAGATATGTTTCCTAGAGTTAGGGAGAGGCAGAGAGAGATTCTATGAGGCACAGAGGGCTAACATAGGTTGTGTGTTGGAAGAGACAGGGTTTTGTCTCTAAGAAGAAAGAGGTGTATTCTATTTTCATAGTGAATTCTTTTCTCTGGTGGAGTAGGTTGTTAGACCTATCCACGTTAATTCTCTCTGAGCTTGATTGATTGATGTTTGTGTATGTTTTCGGTTTTATTCTCAACAAGTGGTATTAGAGCTTTGGTTCATGGGATTTCAGGCATTGACTTGTGAAAACGGAGTGCAAGCATATAATCAAGGTGATCACGTAGATTGGATGGCTAGTTCCAGGCATGATCTGATGGCTTAGATTTGCAGCAGCAAATCGGATATGGAAGGACCACAGATTGAACGACTGCGGATTTTTGGCTGAACGATGATCGGGCCAGAGGCTTGCGAGCAAAGGGTAGCAGCTGTTGAGTCTTTCCAGTCGGCGCAGAGGAAGAGGCGGCCGACGGAAAGGGGAAGGCGACAACGGTAGAGACGCAACAGCATTGGTAGCAGCACATTGTTGTTGGCAATGGAGAAGAGGACCGGAGATATTATGCGGCAAGGAACCTAATCGGACAAGGAGTGCGAAGGACAAACAGTGGCAGCAGCTGTTGGGTTTTCTTCCCAGTTGGCTATCGGTAGTAGATTTTTTTTTACTGACAGAGGGCGACTTTGTCTACCATCGGTGGGGAGCAGAGACAGTGGAGAGCCACTGGTTCGACGGAGGAGAAGCGCCAGCAATAGCGGCAGGCAACGGAACCGTGGTTAGCGACAAGGAAGAAGGGTGGCAGCAGGCTTCTTCGGCATTTTTCGGCCACTGGAGGAACAAATCCGGCGTGGGAACAGAGGTGTCGAGGTGCCGGTCGGCGACGATTAGCCGACGGACGGTCGGTGGTGGATGGCGCAATAGGCAGCGACGATTAGAGTTTCTTGTTCATGCATTTGGAAGGTGATGCACGGAAGTTGTTTATTGCGACGGACATAACAGAAAGTTGGATGGACGGCTAGATTTTCTTGGCCCATATCTTGCGATCCAGAGGTTGGATTTCGGTGATCCAGGAGTCGTTTTTTAGGTTTTGGGACGCTGCAAATCACTTGGATGGTTCAGATTTAGGAGATTCTACTTTTTTTTTAGTGTTTTGTGTAGGATATTATATTTTAAAGTTGGGAAATGCTAAATACTCTGGGAAGTTCAAACAAGGCAGTAGCACAAAATAGCTCAGGTTAAACAACAATGCAGACAAATCTAAAGGCGGCATTCGGAGTTGAACCATTCAATGAGTAGAATGATTTCACCTTATGGCAGCAACAGGTGAGGAATATCTTGACTCGGGAGGGGATAGTGAAAGCTTTCAAGAAGAAGTCAAAAAAACTAGAAAATTTGACTGAAAGTGCATGGCAAGACATGATGAATCTGGCAATAAGTATGATTCAGTTGTTTTTTGCAGACAACACACTTTGAGAGTTCATTAACTTAACGGATCTAGAGGAGGTGTGGACGAAGTTGGAGAGCAGGTATAAGTTAAAGCCATTGACGAACAGGTTGTATTTGAAGAAGTGATTATATAGTCTTCGGTTGGAAGAAGGTGGAGATTTTGAGAGGCACTTGGATGAGTTCAATAGAATATTGACAGATTTAGATGCTTTGGAAGTGAAAACTGATAAAGATGAGAAGATATCTGTCACTGGGATTGAGGAGGATGATAAAGCTTTACTCTTGGTAGCTTAATTGCCTGATTCTTATGATCATATCGTGACAACATTACTATTTGGGAAGGATACATTCAAGAGGGATGAGGTGATTGTTTCTTTGTTAATGTTTAAGACCCAAAGGAAAAGTACCAATAGTGGATTGACAAGCAATGAGAGTGCTTTAGCGGTGACAGGTGGTCATAACAAAGGAATATCTGTTAAAAGAAAGGATGGTTCTCAAAAAGGCAGAAGCAAATCCAAGTCCAAGGAAGATTTCAATTGTTGAAGGTGTGGAAAATATGGTCATATCAAGAGGAATTGTCCTGAGGTGCATCAGAGTAAAGAGAGAAAGGAGAAAAGAAAGTAGAAGATGGAGGAATCATCTGATGAGACTGCAATTATTGAAGATAGTGATATCTTATTGACGACAAAAGCAGACATGGATGGTTCCATTTGGATTTTAGATTTCGGTTGTTCTTTTTACATATGTGCAGTTAGAGAGCAGTTTAATATACATACAAAGTGCGATGGTGATACTGTGAAGATGGTAGACAAAGCGGAGAGCGAGATTGCTAGTGTTGGGACGGTACGAGTTCACATGTTTGATGGTGTTATTCGAACGCTAGTTGATGTAAAGCATGTACCGGATTTGAGGATGAACCTGATTTCGTTGGGAACCTTGGACTCCAGAGGTTACAGGATGTCTATTGGAGATGGAGTTCTCAAGGCGAGTAGAGGGGTCATGGTTGTCATGAAGGGTCATATGATTGGAAATCTGTACAAATTGATTGGGAGTGTGAAAACAGGTGGAGATTGAAATCCCAAGTTGCGGGTATAGGTGGAGTACAAACGGTGAAGTCTATGGAGAATCAAATGGTAAAGTCTATGGAGGATCAGATGGTAAAGTCTATAGAGAATTTTGAGAAAAAACGGGTGACGTTTGCTTTGATTATTTGTGGTAGTATCCCTAGTGGAGATCGCAGTACAGCGATAAGAGAGGTGAAGTCACATCGAGTTGTACAACGGTGGTAAGCTGTATGTGGCAATTGGGAGGGGTGTAGTGAGCCATACTGGTTGAAGTATGGTTGATAGAGTTTGGTGAACTTGCAGGAAGGTTGATGACACTGGTTCTTCTTCAAGTTAGTTGGATGTTGCAAAATTCAAGCCAATGTGAAGATTTGTTGGGTATGTGTCTTATATTTTGCAAGGCCCACCAGGCCTGCACATGGGTTTTACGCATTAGGGCATGCGTATTGTGTAGAGTTATATATAGATGTGTTCCCTAGGGTTAGGAAGAGGCAAAAAGAGATTCCGTGAGACACAGAGGACTAACACAGGTTGTGTGTTAGAAGAGATAGAGAGACAGAAGAAAGAAGTGTATTATATTTTCATATTGAATTCTTTTCTCTGGTGGAGTAGGTTGCTAGATTGATCCACGTTAATTCGTTGTATACTTGATTGATTGATGCTTGTGTGTGTTTTCGATTTTATTCCCAACATTTTTCTAGACCATCCACCGTGGGTTTGTTCCGAGATTGCAAGACCATCTGAAATCATTTCTTGTCCCCACTATTGTCCTTATCATGTTTGAGATTATCTAGGCCTTGTGATGGGTAATTTGATTGGCAAACTATGGGATTTGAATCTGTGGGACGAGGTCTTATCTAGCCCCTCACATTTCAGACAACTATGGGATTTGAATATATGAAATCAACTTAAGTGAATTAAAAGCATAGTTTTAGTAAAAATTTGTCAGTGGATGATTCTTATCTCAGGAAACAAAAAATCTTCAAAAAGGTTGTGGAATCATTTGCATCAGGAGAGAAGCAATGAAGTCTGTTGATTCCGCAACAGAGTTAAATAGCCTTGCTTTACCAGCAGGAGACAATTCATGCATAGTTGCCAATACATTAGGTAAGTTACAGTACTGTTTGATGAATCTGAAACTTTTGGGAAGCCTGATCTAGCTGCTGCTGAGCAGCCTTTGATGTGCATGCTTCGATATACTGATTCTTCCAGACACCTCTGTGGATAGTTTGTCACATTTCAAATGCCAAGAGAAAATGCCATCTGCAGTTTTCATACCAGCAAAACATATCCAATGGAATCACCACACTTCAACTCAAAATACTTTCTCCATTAAGAGTCCTAACTCATTATTCTCTACTAATAACAAAGCTGGCAACCCCGTTTTACATGTTTTGAAATCAAGCTTCCAATTTCATTTCAGCTACTCATTAAATCTCACCTACAAGGCCAATTGATGTACAAACTATTGAATTAGTTCATCTTGTTGCTTTATATCTAAGTGAAGCCAGGTGATTAGCAATGGGAGCTAATGTTTTGAATCAGTTCAGCCACTTAAGTTGTAACAGACGGTAAACCTTGCTAATGGGCATAACTGTATTTTTAAAAAATTCAGCCCACGTCAAGGTCTCCATTTTATTCCATGTCTTCGAATCTGGGAAACGTTTGGTTATACGGCATTGACAGTATTTTTCAAAAATTCAGCCCAAGTCATGTTTTCCATTTTATTCCACTTCTTGAATCTGGAAAGTGTTTGGTTAGACAGAATTGACAGTTTTCCAGCTGCCCCAGCGTATTTGCATTTCCGTCCTGTTGGAGACTGTATTATCGATTCCAAGGTTAAGAGATTGTGTTTCTGAAGCAATGTTTTGATCTCTCTAACATGTCCAAAGGCCTCATTGCCATGGATGTCCTTTGCATCCGTGTCTCTTGCCAATGTCACTGATTTCCGGGCACAAGCCACAGTATAGCGAAAAACCACTGAACATGGTTAGCTAAACATGCTCGCTAGTCATTACTAGTTACCTTTTCAACATAATTGGCATCATCAACACCAGTTTTAACTCATTTTGTTCCATAGGCACATTTGGGTGCCCCAAGACATCAATGACTTTTCAAGATATATATGGCATTAAGGTGCACTATAGAGAGAAAAATTGTCGTACAAGTTATGCCAAAACTCAATTTCAATTGTTGTGCTGTGGGAACATCTAGCTCACCAAGAGTCACAAATGAACAGTTTGGGAGGAGCGAGGTCTGTTGCAGTAGGCAACAATTGGGAGAGAGAAAAATTCATCCAAAACTCATCTTTTTGGACCACCCGTCATTCCAGTGTCAGCAATGGCCATGATCGGTTTACTGATGGGTATGCTGCCAGAACATCCATAGCATACATGCCACGTAGGCAGCATATGATGTATATTAGCCCACCTTACAGATCAGGTAATCTCAAATGATTTGGCCCAACGAAGGCTGGTTTTCAATTTAGTTAACGCTATCCATTGTATGATCAGTTGTACTCTCAACTGGTGCTTGGTTAATTTCCAAACCATGAAGGGTCTGCAAGTTGTATTGCTAGATCCATGACTGCAAGCACATGCAACATTAAATAAACACTGAAAAATTCACATCATAAAGAGGTAAATGTCACATTTCCTCTAAGATACTACGATTCATTTCCAGCATAATCCTATTGTGGCATACAACAAACACGTGTAGCATACATACACCAAATACACAAGAACAGCACATCACTGCTTACAGGAATATCAGTCATATGAGCATGGGCACTGTGACACAGTCAGATATCTATTCGCTGTACATCCACATCAAGTGGCACTTTCTAAACCCTACCTTTTAAAGTATCCGTTGGTGAAATGTGCACACCAAAGTGTCTAAGCAGCTTCTGCAAACCCTATTTGAAGATGGCCAAAGTCGAATATGGTATGATATGCACCCATGAAGATATCTCCAAGTACCCTGCAAAATAACATTTCACCATCACATGGACTGAAATGTTGTACATGGGAGCATACTGCATGTCTGTGTAGATTCGAAAATACATGAAAGGTGTCCAAGGCATGTGTTCATATCATGTTGAAATGACTACATGACCATATGCATGCGCTTGGAGGTGTTTATATAAGAAATTTGCTAATCCTATCTACATATAAAGCATGAATTTGCAGGGTGGTCCCAAGGGTGAATGCAAGGTTCATACATGTAATGCATATGAGGTTACACAGAAATATAAATGTGCACGGCCATATGCATGTAAGCGTCTGCAAACTCACTACAAGACCAATACGTATCCACACTCATGGCAGCAATGGCATTGTGAGTTCATATACACAAGTTATAAGATTCAGGCTCTAGCATGAAATGCACACGCATGCATAATCAATGCATAAAATCATAAACTAAGGGAACAAAAGATACACGAGATCAATGATTACCAAAGGGGACCCCGAGGTGGAGGCACATCAAATGCAGTGAACCCACTAACACAGATTGCTAGTGCACCTTCTCCAGATTTGAAGATATACTGGCAAGGGGAAAGCAACAAAAAGGGTAAATCATCGAGTAAAATAAGCTCATGGATGCAGTAGGCAGACAAGTGAGTTTAATGGTAGGAGGCAACAGTAAATGGTGCTTGAAAGCCCTCTGTTGCAAGTTGGAACAAGAACTTGAACGAGTTTATTCAAGATGATTCATCAAGAACCAAAACCTGAGAGATCAATTCTGACAGCATCAAAAAATCTAATTAAAGGCAAATATCAGGATTTAGACATATGACTGACCTGTACTGCAATTAGGCCAGTAAGAGGAAATGGCCACATCTCATTTGCCTTTCATGCCAATAATATGCAAGCATCACCGGATCTAATTACACTACTAACATGTTCATGTTCGGATTTAGTGTGTCAATGCAGAGCTTGGAGGAAAGATTGGATTACTTGCCACAATCTAATGCAGTAGCACATCTAGAAACAAACTATGCAACACATAAAATAGCATGACAAGCTAAAAGAGACACATTTCATGCTTAATTATGGTATTGGAGAAAAACTCATACTCTATCTTACCAATTTTCAATAAACCTAACAAATCTTTTACCAGTTTAGATTGATTAATCATACATCTTTCCATTGATGCCAACAAAACCAGTCATGGTGCAATTTAAAAAAATAAATAAATAAATAAAGATAAAGCACTAGTAACTTACGCATCAAGAAATTGATTTGTACAAATACAGAATAATCAAACAAAACATAAACTGCACACCTGATCTGGAGAGAGGTCAAAGATCTTGTTTCCAATGGTGAATGATACAGTTGGCATGCTAGAAATGCTATTGCAGTCAACAGTCGATTCACCCATGGGACTTGGCAAACGCTCACACAGCTAAAGGACAATAGAAACTCATCATTAGTCAATCTAAATCAGTCATTTTAAATGCTAACTTTGAATAGTCACAAAGATATGTTTTGAATATAAATTACCTGATTGACATAGTTCAATATCTGCTCCATGGTCTGATTCTCTCGGAGCCGGTTTTGAATCCACACAACAGCCAACTCACAAGCAGTGCAAAGAGCATCTTCACGAGCTGATGGTTTCTCGTGGACCACACTTTCAATCCCAGTGCTGCATGTATTTGAAGCGAGTAGAATTTAGGGTAGAAAATCAGTAAGGGTGAGCTCAGTGGCACCAAGATAGTCATGATATGCTTCAGATTAGACTCAGGAAGACATGCATGAGATTCAGTGATACCAAATGCAGCATCTGATAAAACAAGTGGCAGGAAGAAAACAACAGATTGCATTTTATAATTCCAAAGAATTATCATTTTCCTCACCTGACATATTTGGCTCCATCAAATACGCATAGACCAATCTGTGAACATATTTTTTGAGGGTTTGTCTGCATGGAGAAAAGAAAGATGTCAAAATTGATTGCAAATACTGAAAACTTAGGATAGTCTGTGATTTGATTTTAGGTGCAAGGTCCATCCAGGGTTGGACAATCAGGTAAACAATCTAGCTTTCTAAATCAGAGATCCAGTCTGCAATGTGTAATTGTGTGGATAACAGGAGGAAGACAGACCTCTGCTATTAGAAGTTCCAGTATTGTCTTCCCATACTCTGCAACAATTTCTTTACATTCCACACTCACTATTCCTTCTGCACCAATCGCATGGTTGATTTCTGTGACAATTGTCTGAAAATGAAGATCAATGCAATGAAATTAGACAAAGTAATGATAACATGAAACATAAGCAAGGAAAGAAAAACACTTCTCGTCCAATCAGGATCTACCATATTGGCACTCATGGTGCGTGAGAACCTTAGTGTGTGTTCATTCAAATGCAAAATTTTTGTGCAAGGTACGCTTGGTTGCACAAAATATCATGAAAATTCATGAGATTGAATTTATTCTAAGTTCGAAACAATCAAACAAACCAATAACCAACCAAATACATTGTCATTGGCTTCATTGTCCTAATTATAGAGAAAAAGCAACACAATAAAAATATACAAGTTACAAATGCCCTAATAGGGAATTTCCTCCTCTTTGGTACCAATTCGCAGGCACTTTGTAATTCATTTCATGTGCTTTTAATTTTGTGGGAAACTTTTCTCATAACCAATTCATAAGCGAACAAATTGAGAGTTACAAGAATGGTTCAGTTTTCCCCTTTTCATGGTCGATATATTATCAACAAATATTCTAGGTACAAGATCACATTATCATAGATAATACTGACCAAAGAATTATGGAATACCAAGGAAAACAAAATCCGTGTGATTTTAGGTGACTGGGTTTACCACCAAAAATCATGATTGGTGGAGCATTCAGTTTTATGACTGCTGAAAACAAAGCCACACGATGAAGGTTTAACACTTTCCCACTATTTGCTAGCTCAACACATGGTCAAGATGAGAACAGTATGTGCTTTAAAATTGCAGTTTTAGCTGTGCCTTTATGTTGAGACTTTTCACCATTTTGGAAACTCAAATGTGAAACTACTAACAGCCGTGATTCCAAGCTTATCAAAGAAACTAGATATTAAAAGCAATAAAACAAACCGTTGGGCCTGTAAGCAACGAAGTTCCAGAATCAGCAATTGCAGAACAACCACCAGCACAGAAACCTAAAGCCCAAAACAATGTGTTAAAATTCCAGCATGTGGTGAATGCTGAGTATGCCAGGTTAACATAGATTTAAGACAAGATTCCTCACCAGTTGAATGGCTCCCAATTAGAAAATCTCCCATTTCAAACTGAAAGGTAAACAAACAACTAACACTGTCAAATGATAGTCAAATATAAAAAAGAATGGTGTGATGTTGTCATTGTTTATTGTTTACATATTCAAATGTTTCCCACCTGCCAGTACCCTTTGCTAGTTACTGGAACATAAGTATGGTCGCCTTTAAAGTGCTTCGGATCAACACCTCCAAAGACAATTTCACCTCCTTCTTCATCATCTGTGTGACGGTTGAGCCAAAAAGAGAAGACCTTTTCCTTTATCAGACCTTGCTCAACCATATTGTACCTGCAATGAGCATGATTCACCAAAGTCAGCATTGATAGAGATGAGACTGGGGGATGAATCCAATTTTTGTTTTAAAGTGAACCAAGAACAGTATTGATGATGAAGCAATTGTGCTATTGTTTTAAATTATCTGATAAAACTCAATGTCATTCATTTCCATTAGTTCATGTCTCAAGAAAACAAGTCAACAGAAGATATGGAACTATTTAACCTGATGAATGAGACTACAGTTCCAGACCCCAGGCTACATTCACCCTGAAACCACATCAAGGCATGAATCATTTGGCCAGACAACTACAAAGTCCAAATCCAATTCACATGACTAGTGTTTTTAGGCCCTGTTCCAGAATGAGGAAAGTTGTCCACCTATTTTAATTGATGTGACATACTTAACCTCAGGGCCCACCTACTTCAACAATATTTTTTTCCTCATCATTACCCATATTTCTAATAACCATCTCCTATATTTTCATCTAAAAAACCCATCTATTTTGTGTTTTTATAATTGATTTCCAATTGTTACTTCTTATCCTGTTCCACATTTCCTCCCCTTTTCTTCTCATTTCTAGATTTCATTTTTTCCCTTCTTTTCGTCCCCTTTTCACAATTTCCTAACAGACGAGTGTCAAGGATACAAAGAAGCAGTTTTTAGATACTTAAATGCATGCAATAACTTGCACATGTATGACAAAAAGATACAACAGATGTAAACAATAAAACAACAAGCAAGTGAAGCTGATCTACCAGACTGGTGTAACATTCCCAACAGCAATTTCCTGAAACCCAAGTCCAAGTATGCCATCAAACTTTGACACCAAGAATGTGAGGCTCCCTTCTCGAGTAGCCTCAATAAAAACCTGAATGACAACATATGAAGCTGTTAACAGAGATGAAATACATGGAAAATATTCAAAATGAGCTTTGAAATCAAATCCTTAGATGATGAGTAGAAGGAAGCTTCAAATAAATGAACTCACTTGGTTTTTAACAACAAAGTCCCCAACTTGTACATCATCTTGGCTGAAGAAGCCAGAAATGGATCCAGATCCATAAGTTATGGAACATTTTTTGCCTGGACAAGAGATCAACAAGAATATTAACATGGGTTACACATCACCACCTAAGGCCTACACAATTACCTTTGCAACCATGAAAAAGAAGAAAGAAAGAACTTGCATGTTAAAATCAAAGAAACAACAATAGGATGGGAACCATAGATCCAAATGATTTCATTTTTCAGAATATAGCAAAAGATGGTCTGTTGCTAGCTCAAGAAATTAGAAATGACAAGCAGACAGGTGGCAAAGACTTAAAGACAGACAGATTCATCTCACTTTGTGGACAACAGAGTCTAGGATTTTGAATTTTCACTAACAATGTCAAATGAAATCTAGGGACAAATAAGCAAACAGTTGGATGCCCTAATAGTTGACATCATGGGCATGTGAGTTAAAGTTTTAGGGTTCAACTGCAAGCTTAGGCCATAAAATATTTTCCAAGGGAAAGAAAAACCTGGGTCACAGTTTCGCATGTATTTCAAATTTAAACAAATAATAGTAAAAAAATAGTTGTCAAGTTTGTTTTGCCTCACTATATTATGGAAAATTGTATATTGGGATGAAAAAGACAAAAGATGTAATTTCATATGGAGCTGCCAAGTTTGTTTTGCTCAGCTGTAAAATGGGAGATTGTACATTGGGATGAAGGAGACAAAATATTAAATATCATATGGAGCTAAAAATGAAGAATTATCAACATTACCATTCTCTGTGTAGGTGCTTGACAAACCCGCCCTGTACCTATGATGGAAGTAGCAAGGAATCTGCATGGACAATTATTTTTCATGACGGATGGAATTCCACCCCATGCCATGAAATGAGAAATATTGGTGAAGAAGCATGAAGCATCAACTACTTATGAATGAAGCTTACTGAAAAATAGCATTTTGAAGATGGGATCCAGAGATTGGAACTTCCAGTATCAAATATCACAGTGAAGTTCTGTGGGGGTGTTCCAATGCCAATCACACCATAATATTGAGCATCCAAGTAGTTCTTGAGAGAGATTATATCCACTTCAGAATCATCGGAAACATCATCAATCCCATTGCTCAGAAGCTTCTCAGTATATGGGGCTATTGCAGCAATTTTAGCAGCACGCAAACTATGAAGATCAAAGTGCTTTTTCTTCAGACCAATTCTCACTAGCCCATCAGCAGAAGCAAGGAGGATCAGGGAGAACAATAAAGCCCACAGATAAAAATACACCGAAAGACACTTGCGCCCCATGATTTGCTGTGTTGCCTGCAGGATATTGTCAAAGTAGCTGAAGTAACATGTTTTCAAAGAAAAAGATCCACTAAACAGTTGTGTGCACGATGCAGTGTTTGAATGTTAAGTAAATTTCACTCAATAAGGAGCAAATGACAAGTGTGACGATTGCCGTATTACTCTCTTCAATGAAACATCAAGCCCTTAGGTTGGTGACCTGGAGATATATGATTACAACAGCAAAACAGTGATGGTCTATTGGATGACTGGCATCTTCTTGTTCAGGAGACTTCGCAACATTATTCATCAAATGTTCAGTCTATCAGATCAATGACATCAGTCACTGATCATGAAACCAACTTATACAAATGGAAGGCCAAATGAGGCAAGTATTAAAAACCAAAGACATGGAAAACATAGCACATTGAAAGAAATCCAAAGGATAGTCCATAAATACTTTTATAGAATTCAAGGGATACAAAAGCTGCCAGTACAAACGAAAGAGGGAATCAGATGGTCCCCACGCACCATAAAAACATAATTTAAGTTATATGGGCAAGCTGGAGGATCAATTTGTGAGAGACATGTACGTTCAGCATACGCATAATGGTGGGTTCACCAGATGACGAAATTTCTATGATCCTCTTTGGTCAGTAGATGTTAGCCAAAGGTCAGTATTCATGCAGTAGCCCAAGACCTCAGTATCTCTTGGTGGGAATCTCCATAGCATTTGAAGACCCATCTTATTTGGGATTCTTCATTTATGCGCCATGAACATCCGATGATACCACCAACCACCTTCTCACCCTTACTCCCACTAATTAGAAAATCATGATGATAATGATACACCAGATTATATAATCAGCCACTCCACCTGACCACCATCTCACCCTTGCTTCCACTAATTGGAAAATGAATCATCTTACAATCAAATCAGCTATCCTCTTTTGGGGCCAGTTTAAATATTTTTGCCACATCTGATTCAATGGATTGTGAAGTGACACTCCCACTTACAAAAATTGAAACAATAACCAAGCCAATGGCTACAGTCTTTCAGAGCATCAAACTACTACTCGGAGCTCTAGCAACTAGCAAGCGACTATGTAGCCCGTGCATGATGGAGATGATGATCAGGATGATGGGATAATTGGTATGTTTCACTAGAGATGGCGATTTCCTCCAGTGATATAAGTGAGATCAGAGATTGCAGAAAAAGACAAAAATCGAAAGTCAAAAGAAAAAAGGGGAAAAAATCTCTAGTTAGAAACAGTAAGTGGTATCAAGCTTAGAGAATGATCAGATACTAAAATCATAACATCATCCCAAGCAAAAAAATCCCACGTGGGTTGATCTTTAAGAAGATGATGAAGAGTTTCGCTCATGGAAGAAGCTGCCGTACCTGGAGGAAAAACTGCTACAGACAGTTTGGAGTACCGAGCTGAGAAAATGAATGGATGGTGGGTGACAAATCCAAAACAAAGGCAGAGAATTTATGGGAGATACTGAAGACTTTTGTTGTCACGTGTATTAAATGCATGGGCTATATCCACACGAACTACTTCATACTCGCCCCTCACCGATCTTAAAATGCTTTAAATTTATGAAATCCAAATCATGTACCAAAAACTATTCATGAAATATAAATATATATGTCTAATTTTACTTCTTAAGGAAGGGATTTATTAGTTTATCCGAAGACCGAAGTATTGTATTTTCTCAATAAATAAAATCACTACAATTTAGATCTAGATTAAAATATTATTTTGGAATAATCATATGAATGTCTTAGATTTCAACAATTTTTTCAAATGGATAAACACTTTGCGTGGAGCTATTCCTATTCTATGCGAGCGCTTACGTTCCCAATTTTCCGTCTATCGTTTGCTCGCGACATGCGGATTCCAGATTCTGCGTGGGGTGGCTTTTTTAAATTATAAATAAATAAATAAATACAAAGTTTCGATAATTATATGTTTAATTGTGAAATATTTTATTAATACCGTTTTTTTAACTCTTTCACCCAAAAAAATAGATGTTTAGACTAGTCATGATATTAGAAAATAGGAGGTTTTATGGTTGGGGTTTGCCCCACCTAAGGGGCTAGTGAAGAGTAATACACCAATGAATTGTTGTAGAAGAATCAAACACTTCAACTGAGAGGGAGTAAACCTCGATAAAAGAGTAAATCTCAATAAAAGCTTAGTATTTAACCGGTGCATTTCATTTGGGTTGCATTCCATTCTAGTCGTTGATTAAATAAGCAAGCATGACTTTTAGGGTGCAAATTAGTTTGGGTCAACCTAAACAATCCAATTGGATTATAATTAAGTATGGTTAAGGATATTTTAAATAATGGTTATAAAAGATAAGGTTAGCTGGCCTAATTCTAAAACATGGTTGTGTTGATTTAAGGCCCACGATTCCGCTTGAATTTTAATCTAATTTTGTGTAGTGTTTGTGATGATTTTAGTAAATTAGTTTTATGCTATATTTTTATTTTAATGTTTATAATTTTCCCAATCTTAGCTATTAAATTTTAAAAATGATGAATTTAACAATTTAGAAATCATTCATAAATTCATGAATAAAGTGACAAAGTGGTAATTAAATTACTTCATATTATAGATACACTAATTCTAATTACATTCACATTAACGGTGGTTTCAACTTAATTAAAATTAGATCACTCCTTTATGTATATTTATATATTAATTGTAATAAAATTAATTTAGATTTTGTTAAAATTCATTAATTAAAATCAATCCAGATTGATACTTTGAATCTAACATGAAATTTTTTAGGATTTTTCAATAATTCTAAAACTGGTGCTAGAAATAGAGGCTAGTTGAGATTCCAAGAGACAAGACAACCAGCTAAACCCTCACTAACCTCACTTTTCATGCCATGGATGACGTTCATTAAGCTTATTCATGGTTCCAATTCTATTTAAAACTTACGTAGGGCTTTTTTGTACATACTTCCCGCAAGAATTTGGGTTTTACATTTTTAACCTTGTAACTTGGGATTTCAGACAAAGGCCATTATTTATGAAAATATTTGATGTGCTTTTTTTAATAAAATAAAGTATAATTATTTTAAAAATACAAAATACCATTAAATGACTAGAACTTTAATCAGAATTTAAGGCTTACATATAAATAATCAAAGTTATCTATCTTAAATGATGCCCGTCTAATCTTGATGATAAATAAGTTAGATTATTAAAATCGATCCTAAAAATTGAAGTATTGACTAGTTGGGCATCCTTGAATGGTCCGTTTTTCAATGACTTACCACTCACCTTAGCACAATGAGTGTTATTAAACGGATATTCTTGAGCATGCTTTAACTCGTCTTGGTGGTCAAGGTCAAATTAGTATGGCGGATCCTACCTTAAGTATTTTCGCTGGGGATGTATATTATATTCTGAAGGTAGATTAGTTGCTTTGCCTCACCAGAAACAAAATGTGAAAGAGACCCGACTGAAAAAATATCTTTTTGTAATTAGGGTTTATTATGCCATTTAAAAAGTTACATGGGCGAATATGCTAAATTGAAAAAACTTGAGGGGTACTTTAAAAAGCCCTTTTAAAGATCGCGCGAACCACTTTCATTGTGGAGCATTTCGGCCTTCAAAAGTGTCTAGGCCAAGAAATATGCCTTCAGCTTTTGTACGGCGATCGGCTTTGGAACTGGTTCCACTCTCGCACTCTCAAAGGCAAATTACTGAGACTGGAGAGGCGAAATCCTCGTCGCGTCTTCGTTTTCCGCTTTGAATTCCGCGCAAAACCTTTCAAAACTACAAAACGCCGTACCTCTGTCTCCTTTCCTCCCAGGAGAAGGGGTAGAGAAGAGCTGCATGGAGTTTGACGACTGGGATTTGAGCGCCGAAGAACTCGATTCTCTTGAAAAAGACGCTTTCAGGAAGATTTCCGAGCGGAAACCCTCTTCTTCCTCGCCCTCCGTCAGTTCTTCTCCTCCAATTCCATCCAGGAACGCCATCCATCCCTCTCCCGCCAAGACTTCTCTAGAAAGCCGCTTCAACAAGGTAAAGTGCCAATCTTTTTCCCCCCCTCCTTCGTTGCTTCTGCCTTTAGAGGTGAAATTTCAAGGTCTGTTCGTCGAATTCAGTTGCTGCTGGTGTGTTCTTGCATTGCCTAACTGGAAATGTATGCGGCTCCCATTCTTTTAAGTAGCTTGAAATGAGCTCAGCGCTAGCCGTGAGTAAAAGGCAATGAAATGGTTTTTATAGAATAGGGCCCATCTGTGACGCCCCGACTTTCCTTACTCTGTCGAGGAAATCACGTTGCCAACTGATACTTGCATTCAAGTAAGGGTTGGCAACAATCTGTCCCCAAGATCTCTAGAGGTTATTCTCAAACCATGACATTAATCCACATTCTTTACAATTCATTGGGTCCCATGTACATGAATAATTCATTTGCTTTACATACTATTCATCTTTACATAGTTACAGAAATCGACTAAAGATCACATATTTACATTAAGCAAAAGTTTGGAATCCTTGATTCTTCTTCCTCATTCCCGTGGCTTCTGGTTCGTCTCTCTCAGCCTTTGTTAAATAAGCAAACAGGTTTTAGTTTGAAATTCATTTCCAACTCATTTTGGAGAATACGGGCCATAGATTAATCAGTTTCATAACACATCAATCGTAAAACTGATGCACATGCTCATGTTTACACTCATCCTCATATGCATCCATGCACCAGGCCTGGTTCTGTTCTGAGATTTACCCTGCAGCCTCTGTGACCACAGACGTTCTGTGCTAAGCTGAACTGGCCTCTTTCATACAGTCTCGTCAATAGCCTGTGCCAAGCCGAGATGGTCTCTTTCGCCCAAGCTCGTCATGGCCTGTCTCCTGTTTCTTTCATGCATTACTATGTCATGTCATGTCTTGCTTTGGAAATCAATAATTCAGTTGACAATAACTGGCATACAAACATATATATATGTTCATTTCAAACTTGAAGCATCAAAGAAGTTTAGAGGAGAACATAAGTGTTTGCTTACCTATGGAAGGCTTGGAATTCTTGATTCTCTTCTTTACACTTTCACTTTATCACTCGCTATCCATCTTATTTCCTAATTCCATCGAATAATTCAGACTTAGTTTTCAACCACATAATACTCATCTCATCTCCTCCCCCCCTTTTATCTAAATGTACATTGCTTAAGAACTCCCGAGTCTAGAAGTGCATTACTTAAGAATTCTCAAGTTTAAAATCATGTTACTTAAGAATTCTGGCATAGCCATTTACGCTGTTTAAGAATCTTTAAATCTGGTTTCACACTACTTAAGAACTCAGAACTCCACTAATACAACATTTAAGAACTCTTAAATCTGGAATTGTACTACTTATGAACTCTGAAGTGATCGTTAATACTACTTAAGAACTCTAAGTTAATTGTCTGCACTGCTTAAAAACTATGGGGCAACTGTTTGCCTTGACTCCTAAGTTCATAGAATGACTCACCTTTAACACATTTAGCCCCAATTACAGCTTGTATAACTGTTCCAGATGAAACAGTCCTCTTAGCATGTTTAATTTACACGTATAGCTCTTATTTGGCCTTGAATGTAGCTCTAGACAAAATCTGGGCTTGATCATGCTAAGCTCATTTCTGTTTTAGGAATAAAATGTCATTAGAAAGCTTCTCCGGGGTCTAAGTTTAAACTTGGGTATAGTTAACTCCTAGGGGTTAGGAAATGGCTTGAGGGGTTTGAACTACATTTCAGGGCCCTAAAATCTTGTTCATGTGAGGTAATAGACCCCTTATGCAGAATACATTACTCTAACATCCTTATAATGATGAATTTTAACACTGAGCTAGATTATTCAATAGAATTCCAACATTCAGTTTCCTTAGGCACATAAATCAAATCCTAAAACAAGTTTACTTAGTCAGGAAAAATTACTCAGTCACTGAACAATCATTTCTTAGAGTTGTTCTTAGTGTTCCCTTACACTCCTTTGTATTTACATAGGTTCGAGAGACTGAATAGGATGGGCTTACCTCTCCCTTCCAGCAATTCTTTCCCTTGCTGCCTCCTCTCTCTCCTTTCTTCCATTTTCTTTCACCAGGCTCAACACATTCCAATAGTAGTTCATTGCAACACTTCACTTTTCTATCGTATTGCTGATTGAGAGTCCCTCAAAGTTAACATTAGCTGCACAAATATCCCATTAATACTCATTTTGCCACTGTAGTGCCCAAGACAGCTCACCAGTCCAACCATTTTCCGATGCCACCTCGCAGCTTCTAGGTGCCTTTTTCAACCACCGGGGCAGCTTCTAGATATTCTGCTGCCAGCATGGCAGCAGTTAAGAAATGGTGCATTACACAACCCCACGGTTTTCCAAAATGCGTCTTTTGTGTTAGGAGACTATGCCCAACACTTCTTTTGGCTCTGCTATCACTGTAGAGTAGGGCTTACCTAGGGCCACCCTTGCAAGATACTATCTGCTCTGGTCACAGACCAAGCACTTGCACGGTTTTGCAAAACACTTCTTTTGGGTTAAAGAGACTACGCGATGCTTGTCTAGTTTTCCAAGAAACTTCTTTTGGGTTAGGAGACTGCGCGAGACTTATCTATCAATGCATCCACCTGACTTAGGCGACGTGGGATCAGAGACATATCTGACGCCTAACAGTTTTGTACTGCTTGGTTGTGCGAGGTAGAGGATTGAAGCGAGAGGGCTAGACGTATGTGAAGAAATAAAGAAAAAAGCTCAATGTGTTTTTTTTTTTTTTTTTTTTTTTTGCCCTTTTAATATGCGGCACATAGAGGGCACAATGATTGTCTGCCCTAACATGGTTGGATTGGCTCTACTATATTGAGGAAAATGATACTGCGAAGACCAGCAGGGGCAACATGTCTAGATGTTTTTTTTTTGCTTCTTTTCTTTCTTCTTCTTCTTCTTCAAAACTAAGTCTTACATGATGCTTGCTGCCTTCTAATTAGATTTCTATTTCTATTACATTATTGTTGGCCAACTCAATAATTTCCAATGCATAACACCCATCTCAAAATGCCCAATCCACCAATGAAGTTGATGTTGTTGCACACAAATCATTGAAATCAAGGCTTTCTTAATTGTCAGCTAATTTTGCTTAATTTTAGCTCATGTCATCAGTGTATTGCAACCTCCCAATTGGGACTATGCAACTTGTCAATTAAGCTCATCTTCTAGTTTCAAATTCATGATTCAGGTGGAACCTACACTCTATCATCCGCAGCCAAAATCGGACAAACTGAGGGAAACTGGTAAATTATTTTTCTCTAACTATGCTGAACACACTTGCAAGTTTTTGGATCGCTTTTCTGGTGGCTTTTGGAACTAAATGCCTTTTCTTTCATGCATTGAAGGGACAGGCAGTTCAAAGGACCCTCCCATTCTCCCAGTCAAGCTTTTTCTTCATGCCAGTGGGAATGTTGCAGTGAAGTTTAACTACCATGCGGTGGGGCATATTTTCCTTTTAAGAATTGTGAGCCTTTGACCTATGATGAATTTCTGAATGTTGCTTTCACCTCTGCAGTTGCTTGTTGGCGCATGCCACAAGATCCCGAAAGCTTGTTGGAATGCAAAAGAAAGGTGCTTCAGTTCCTTGATTGAAGCTTTAGTATTTTGATGTATAAACTCTCTATGTTTAGGATCCACTATCTGCTCATGGTCCCAACCTTTTTTGAAAATTTGATCAAGCCTGCAGATTGTGGATGTTCCCTGTATCATCCTTGCAATCAGCTGAAAAAGTTTTCAATGAGATTGAAGGTGCTTCTGTTGAGGTAATAACTTGATAAAGTCTGGTGCCTCTTTCCCAATGCAAGTACAAGGAAAGGAGTTATAAATTGATTATTCCTCTTTTGGAATTTTCTAAAAGGAAGTTTACCCTATGCACTAGGGCATTAGTAATTGGACATCAGAATATTGTTTGTTACCATGTTTGTTGTCATTTATTTTGATTGTTGATTGGCATGGTTTATTTTGATGCTGCTGACTTTAACACTTAGCAAGCCAAACTGCCACCATGTGATCATTATATCATGTCTTCGTCATGTTTTACAATTACTATTGTGATTTTCACTGCATGGAAGAATTGATTTTTCTAGCTGCTCCTAATTATTTGGTATAAGGCTTAAACATGGTGCTTTTGATGTTGCTAATGATCGTATGATCTGTATTTTATTCTTTCTTAAAGCCTATTTTACTGGTCTTGCTTGTCTAAGAATGATGAGCTATTGTTTTTTAGAATTCATTATTTAGCTCCAGCATTTAAACTTCAAGCACTTACCATTCAAGCTTGCTCTAAGTAGATGTCTCTGACATACAGGTGCAGAAACCTGATCCTTTGGTAAAAAGTGCTCTTGCTGCTGCTGCTTCTGCCCCAGATCTTCGAGGTAAATTTTGTTATTTATGCTGGGTTAACTGATAATTTATTTTAGTTTGTTTGTTGTGCATGTCAAAATAACACACAAGATTACAAATAACTGTGGAATGCTGCCTGAATGTGGGTTTTTGGCATTTTGTGGGCGGGTGTTTGATGTTTTATAAACATTTTGAAAGCTATTGATGGCACTTGAGTTTCACAAGATCTTTGACCTGCCTTCCCACTTTCCCATAAATTCAAAATGGAGAAAGAAGAAGAAGAAGAAGAAGAAGAAGAAGAAGAGGAGGAGGAGGAGGAAGAGGAGGAGGAGGAGGAGGAGGAGGAGGAGGAGGAGGAGGAGGAGGAGGAAGAACTAGAACTTAAATGCGCAATTATAGACTAACAATGATGTTATTTAGTGTAACAGGATTGATGGGAATATGATAACAATATGACTCATGCATTGGATTCTCACTTTGTTAACGAACAACTTAGAATGATGAGGATGAACAATGACATTATTTGACTTTCTTAAACTGTGGTTTTTACATTTCTTCTAATGATCCAGAAAGGCAGTTTTCAGACATGAGAATTTGGCTCCATGCTTTGGAAGATAATACAATATCTGCATTGCTATTTGTTACAAATTTGAATTATATAAATTAAGGGGAATGGAGAATCATTTGTTACAAATTTGAATTATAAAAATTAAGGGGAATGGAGACTCAGGATATCACTCCTGCAAGTTGCATGTTAATCTATGCAAATACTGCAGCTCCTTAAGAATGAACTTAAATGAATTTCATGCATTTTGTTGTTTAAATTCTGAATCCATTTTTTTGTGTTTTCTCTTGGGATATGAATGTGACAAAGACTACACTCTGCCATGCCTTGACATGGGTTCATCTAATGTAGACCACTTAAAATAAATCTATATTTTTTTCTTGATATGGAGGTTTTAATTGCTTTTACTGTTTTACATGCTTCCACATTGCCTTATTATGCAAGAAAATGGACAGACCCCAAAGGCAGTGAGTTAAAAGTAACAATGCTATAGGCAGTGAGATTACAGTAGTTATGCTGTTACCTCTTTCTGGCCTACTACTGCTGTATCTTCTTGTAACCTACCTCTCTCCTGACCTGTTGTGCCATATTGTCCTTTCTCTGAGACTTGTCCTTTCAACAATATTTTGATGATCATTCTCAAGAGATGATCTTGCAATCCCTCTCCACTTCTTAATACTTTATCCTAAGATAGTTTATTTTCCTGGGTTGGACTTGATTTATCAGACGGATTCGGGTAACTTACAACCCTTCTCTTCAGCAAATTGTATCTGTTTTGTTGCTGTTTGAACCTTTCTCATGCCATCTAACTCAAATCTTCAAGCTGCTACTGCTTTTTTCTGTGGATAAATTGGGAATGCAATTTCTTCCAATTTTTCTACTGTATAATCTCAGTGGAAATCCATCTTTCAAAAAAATAAAAAAAGAAAAGAAAAAGAAAAAATAAAAAAAGTGAAAAAAAACTTCCTAACTTGCAGGTTATCCTAAGTGAATTTCATTAGTTTTGTAAACCTTAGCTCATGCAAACCAGCAGTGAGGCATACAGCTGGACTTATTTATTGTCTTATTAAGTGCTACTTATATGTTTATCACCTGTGAATGCATGTTTGCTATATGTGTTGGAACTGTATTTATTTTCTAGCACTATCTATTTTTTGTTCTCTTCAATAATGTTAGCATGAATGATGATCGCCAGAGGTTACTTCTCTTTTGTTATGGATCATACACACACACAAATTAAGAAATTCAGAGGTTAGATGTGATATTTTAAACATTTCATGTGGATATTTGTATTTGGAAAACTGGTCACCATAGTCAAGGACTGATTGATAAATATCTTAACAAGATCTGTATGATAGGATGCCGAGCTTCCTTGAATCTAAGCTCCTGCCTTTTCAAAGAGATGGAGTCAGGTATGTAATTGGATAAATTTGTTGGCTATTCTTATTACATTGCATCTCTTACTCTATAAGGTCTCAATTTACTGAGTTTAGGCTATGCGAGGCCTGGCCTGGGACAGCATTGTGAGGGCAATGGTCCAAGCCTATATAATTTTGTTTGTGTTTGGGCCTCGCTGATCCTGACTGAAAAAATTTATGAAGTTTCCTTGTCTATCTGCTGGCATGACATGCATGATAAGACATCTGCAGGATGAGAGGTTGTCACAAACTTGTGGATTAAAAATATAAGGCATAATACTCATATAGCTTGCTGGGCAGGCCTGGTCGGGACAAGCCAGCCTGACCCATGCCTAGCCTTAAAATTAATTGTGCCTGAAATGGCAGAGCCCAGAATGCAGACTGTAGACCTAGCTGATCAATCAAAGCTTTGATCTGCCCTGTTGTCTGGATGATTCTGCTTTATTTCAGGACTACCAGTTTGTTTTGGTAGTAACAATCATATTTTTTACTTTTTAATTCTAGTACATAACCATCAATTCTTCATTTATGGATACAGATTTGTGTTGCAACATGGAGGGCGTGCTCTCTTAGCAGATGAGATGGGTCTTGGGAAGACTATACAGGCATCAACTTTATAGCCACAGTTTTCTTCCTTTTCTTTTTCTATGCCATGGACAATATAATGAGATGAAGGGTGCATTAATGTTAAAATCTGATTTTATCCTTCATTTCCTAGACTTATTTGTAACTTTGCAAGTCCTTCTAGATTTACTAGCATTGAAAGCTGTTACATGCGTGGCTTACATTTGCTAATGTCAGATCCATTCATAGCTCCTATAAAGAAAAAAATTGAAAAAAGGTTACATGGAAACTGTAATGTAGAAAAGACTACCTGCATTTATCTCTTATTTGTTTTGAATCAGAAATTTATAGCTGAAAGTTCTTGTGGACCCGACCCTTGAAGCACTTTAGTGACTATGGCTCCTCCTCTTTGTCTTTTTGGTGGTGAAGAGGTGAGGGCAAAATTTCATTCAAGACATCCAAGCACAGCCAGAGAACTGCATTGGTTAGAAGGATTGGGATTGCTCACCTTGAAAGCCTTTTGAAGGGAAGGGGAGTGTCCAAAAAGACATGGATGGAGGAGTTGAATAAACACCTGAGGCCTAGTGAATAGATTTTGGAGGGCTTGTGATTCAATGGATAAATGGAGGATGACAGAATTGAATGGCTTAGCAGGATTTGTGGAGCCAAGACCCATTAGTTTGGCCTAAGGCTTTGATGATGAGGAGGGTTTTTTCACCTTTCTTACATAATAATCATAATCAGATATTCTTCTGTCTGTGCTAGTTATTTTTGCAGTCAGTTGTGACCTCTTAGTTGTTTTCAAGTGGCAAAACAAACCAAAAAAAAGTACAAAATTGAATTCATCCATTTAGCATCTAATTTCTTCTCAGGCAATCATTCTTTGATCCATAACAAGAAGTAATAATTTAAAAATTTTCATGTACAGTGATACTGATGATGTCTTTTTGCCTGTAGGCAATTGCTGTTACTGCATGTATACCCGAGTCTTGGCCTGTTCTCGTTCTGACCCCATCCTCATTACGCTTACATTGGGCTTCTGTGAGTTCCTTACTAATGACTTGTTAAATGTCCATTTCTTTTTAAAATTTTCATGATGAGACTTTCATTATTTGTAACATGAATGCTGCTATCTCTAAATTTATTTGTATATTATCCAGATGATTCAACAGTGGTTGAATATCCCTTCAACTGATATATTGGTATGCCCTCTAGCTCTGGTTGTCTCATTTTTAAACAATCACATAAACATTTGCACTCATAACCTCATAAAAGGATGAAGGAAAAAAGAGAAAAGGATCCATCTATAAATTGCCTTAGTTCTTTAACCAAATTTCTAGTTGTGGTTCTTGTTCTTTGTTGATGCTATATAAATATTTTCTGCATGGATCTTGATAATTCCCTCCCCCTACGTCTGAAAGGAGATCAATGGCTGACTATTGCAACGATTGCAATGAGCTGTATCATGGTCCTGGACCATTTGATTTTACAACACTCTACCTTCAATTTGTTATGCTTTGAGTTCCGATTTTCTATGTTGCTTTAGTTATACAGTTGGGATGAACTTGGGGCTATGTACTTGTTATACTTGTTTATGATTTCTTTGAAGTATTCACTTTTGCCCCAGTATTTTGCATTTTTATTAAACAATTTTTGGGCACTTGAATTCTTGTTTCCTGTTAAATTTCTTGCATATGTTCCCATGACCCATCTTCATCACCACGCCTCTTTTCTGTTATACATGTAATGATGAGTAAAAAGTAGGGTCACATGGGGCATACTTGCATAAAAGCATTACAGCTTTTGACGATATTTCTACTGTATTGTTACATCGTCCACTCTTTTCTTTCTAGAATCTATTATGATGAGTATGGGGGCACTCTGTTTTTTTCTGTGTATTGTACCATCATTCATTCTTTTCTTTCAATAAGCCGTGAATGAAGATTACTGGAATATTCCTTCTTCTCCTGAGAAGAATAGTAATTCCAGATGCTAATTGGAGAAAGATGCCTCAAACTACTTGATTGGTCCTGTAGACAGTTAGCTGAGGGTTGCGTATGTTCTGCTATGCATGTAAGCTAATCGAAGTGTTTTAGTGCCTTCCTGAATATTTGTGAGTTAATTGCAGGAACCTGCTGAGAGTGTCATGTACATCTCTACTAATGTTTCCAATCAAGCATTTTCCTGCTCACATGTCACGCTCTTATCCCATTTTACCATGTGATTCTCAAACTACTTGTTTAAGCTAGTTAATCTTCCATCTGGTTTCTCCAGCTGCATTCTCAGTGGGTAGACACCTAATGTTGATATCATTCACTTATCATCAGTGCACACATAAGGATGAGCGTATGCTAATCTATGTTTCTCCTTTTCCATGCTGAATAAATGGAAATTTTGATGAGCAATTGCACATGTTTGTACTTTGATACATACTCATGAAGAAGCATCTGCATTTTTTGTTAACCTCACCTTTTCTTTTGCGTTTCAGCATTAATGATAGGGAATATGGAATTATTCTATTCATTTAACAAAACATAAACATTGATTTTATACTTTTGCATGTAATGTGTCATATATTATCCATGCAGGTGGTTTTATCCCAATGCGGAGGATCAAACAGGGGAGGATTTAGTATAGTGCATTCAAATACTAAAGAGTCCGTACATCTTGATGGTGCATTCAATATAATTTCATATGACATTGTACTTAAATTACAAGATGTGCTTCTGGCTTCAGATTTCAAGGTATTTGTATAGCCAGCATCATAATATAATATTAATGCTGGACCATCCCTGTTGTTTCTTTTTACCTTAAAATTTTTATTCCTAGGATAACATGTTTTCTTTGATGAGGAATTTGACAATTTGTATGACCAAAATGGTCATATGATGCAATCAAATCAGGTCTTCTTGAGGAAAGAATTTATGTTTTTCTTTTCCCTGTGTTTTCAAAGCAAGCAGAAACGTAGAAGTTTATTCCTTTATTATCAGGGAATAAAAAATTAACACATCTGTGAATGTTATGCATCCCAGAGATGAAGATGCTGATCTGTCCCTATCACAAAATCACTAAAAATACCTTCCAATGAGGCTGGCTTGGCCAATGCAGGGCATTGTGAATTGTGAAACCATCATCCAATAATGGAATCAAATTGTAGACAACATTGTACACATGCAAATCTATTTTGCAGTTGTCTGTTTCTGTCTGAGAGAATACTCATGCCTGGGTTAATAATAACTTTAATCAAATATGATGTTTGAATAGCCATGCGTCTTTTGATTAATAATGTCTTTATTCAGGTTGTGATTGCAGATGAGTCACACTTCCTGAAGAATGCTCAGGCAAAGAGGACAACTGCTTCCCTTCCTCTTCTAAAGGTTTGTCCTAGTCTTTTAAGCAGTAGTTGCATGAATCCACAAGCATTCATAGGCACATTACAAGCCCTGAGCAATAAAAATGAGATTTCAGCTGTGTAGAGATGAAAGTATTAAGAAGATAATAACTATTACTACACTATTAAAGGAAATGATTAGCAAGAAGTCATGACATCCATATGACAGTGATTAGCTAATTAGTTCCAAGCTTCATCAAGTTGATCTATGCGTAGATTGCTTGATGCATACATCGAATCCCAAATTAAACAACTTAATGACTCTAGTTCATAATAAAATATTCCCTAGAAATATGCAAAATAAATAAACCCTAAAATGTATTCATTAGCCTTATTGCTCATATCCTGTTTTCCATCATTAGGTATTCAGGGTTGATGCCTGGATGCTTGCCAAGGAACTACAACAAACCAACACCCTGTTCATCTGATTATGCATACAAAAGTAAGAATTGCAGAAAATTCTACTAAAACGTGAATCATCTCTGGCCTCCTGTGATATAGAACATCTGGGACTATTAGGAGTAAGGTGATATGATGAATGGATGAACAATAAAGGACTATTGAGTACAACATGGACCTCTCTTCTCACAGTGTACTACCAGCATTTGCTGTGATAAGTCATTGAAACTTGGATGCATACAACCAAATCGTATTTGCTACTATGAAAATAATCACATAGTATTTTGTCAACAAGTCTGTCAGGATGTGTGGATAGTCTACTCAACAAATTTCTACTGTGTTTGGTCCTTTACTTTTGATGGACATTGGACTACCCTGAAACAATAACCTCGATTGGTTGATTAGTTAGTCAGTAAGATTCCCTTGTGATTTGAGCCATCTTCTCTCCAAGCCATGGATAGGATAGTTAAGAGTGTTTGAGAGTGGTGTCACTGTTTTTAAATAATTAGAAGTTACAAGAGCTTAAATAAAGACTAGTTGGAAAGTTTCCCAGAAAAGCTAACCCCAAATTGTGTTAAAAACCCACTTTTTGGAAGAATTGTATTAAACCCAAAGCCAAATGGAGATCAACTCAAAGAAATAAGAGACAACAAAGGTATAAGAAATAGCTACAATCAGGAAACACTTCTAATGCTGGAACTCAGTGTGTTCATTAATCTGGGAATTAAAAAAAATGGCATTTATTTTTAGAGATATAATTACTATTTTCCTTGCAAATCTCCTGAAAGGATGCAGCACAAAAACTTTGCGTTATTCTTGTATCATTCCCCTATTCTGCACTGTTAATAGCTGATAACTAGTTCCTGTATCATACAACACAACTAAATCTATGACTGATAACTTTTTTCCCAAATCTTCTGAGCAAAACCAAAATGAAAATGTTATCCACTCTCTCCAAAGCCCAAAGACTAGCCATTTTAGAATCATTTGCCTCTCCCTTAAGCACCTGCCTTAACAACTATAAGTATTGTGTGAACACACATCAGGAAAAAAAGTGGAAAAAATTACCATCATAAATATTGACGTAATGTCTTTCTTTTGAGCACAGAATAGCAGTCATGTGTTAGCTTGCTGTCCATTTGTTCCTCATGTATCACCGCTACCAGCCTTTTTACTATATCTTGTGAAACATCCTTTGATTTGTTTTCAGTCTCTATGATGCAAAGTCACTAGGAAAGAGCTACCTCATCTCCATCCTTCAACTTTCTTTCCTTTCTCATCTAGCTTTTGCATTATTGATCAATAATAATAATCTGCTTTTATCTTAAAATTTTAGAAAGCACAGTATGTGATTTTGCTGAGTGGGACTCCTGCTTTGTCACGACCAATTGAAATGTTCAAACAGGTACCATTCTGACTTAAAAAATGAAAGTTAATGAGTTACACAATATTCTTTTATCTCGATGGTTTTATATTTCAATTTGTGCTAAATCTTCAGTTAGAAGCCTTGTATCCTGCTGTATATAAAAATGTTCACGAGTATGGCAACCGATATTGCAAGGGTGTAAGTATTTCTTTGCATTTCTATTCAAAGCTTTTCTGGTACCTATTTTTTCTTGCAATTAAATTTAGAAAGGAACTCTTATCAATCTTTGTATTATCTATAGGGCTTCTTTGGAATTTACCAAGGTGCTAGCAACCATGAAGAGCTGCATAATTTGATGAAAGCAACTGTTATGATTCGCAGGCTAAAGAAAGATGTTCTTTCTGAACTTCCTGTAAAGCGCAGACAACAGGTATATATCTCAGTATCAGCGTGTTCTTAATGACTTTGGCCTCTGTCTAAATGGTTGTATGTAGTATAGCAAAAGGTGATAGCGAAGTTAGACAGAGTGAAATTAAAATTTTGAAGGAGCTCAGCCTGCTTGGTTCAAGGCCAGGCTCCATTCTGGTCAGCTTTGATCTCTAAGTGGGCATGGATAGTTCAAGTTATGGACATTGCTACTGAAACCATTCTGTTTTAGTCAGATGCATTGCATATTTTACTACAGAATTGATATTGGCACATGCTGTTCCCCAAATATATTTAACTGGGAGTTTAGTATTGGGAATGACTGCTGGTTTTACCAAATTTTCTGTGCGGGCAGAATGGGATTACAAAATTCAACCTACGGAGGTCTTTTTTTCTTCTGGATGACAATTGTTGTGACAAAAATTCCATAGGGACGATGAATACAAATGCATTATCTGGATTATGGAAAATTTTAGTTTGGAAATTATTATTGTTAAATGTGTTTTAGATAATATTTTATAATCTGGAGAATTTTGGATGAATTTGAGAAATTTATTTGGGTAGATTTCTCTAAAATCAAGGTGCTTTTCAGGAAGATGAAAAATAAGAATTCCATTATTAAAGAAGGCAGGTTCTTGCAAAATAATTTTTAGGCTTAAGTTTGCTAAGTTTTAAATCACTATTCTTAAACAGTTACACATGCACACTTACTATGCTGGCTTCTTCATCATCTTGTAATTCATTTCGCTTAAGTGGGAGATGTTCATTGGGGATTACAATTCAGGTTCCTTCACTTTCTTTCTTGTGCCAACTTCTCAGGTGTTTCTTGATTTGGATGAGAAAGACATGAAACAAATTCGTGCTCTTTTTCGAGAGGTAATCACAGTCTTCACTGGATTTACTATGTTAATCTTTAAAGTGCCTATTTCTATGATTCCACCAACAACTATGTCAGTCATGCATGGAAAATTTCAAGTTGTTTATCTTTAGCTGTTTTGAAGCCCAAAAAATCATGCCTACCATTGTGATGAGATCGATGGGAAAAGCAGCCTCAGAGAAAAACAGCATCCAGAATTCAATTAGGAGAATGTTGAGAAGTCTTTCTTGAATAATTGAACTGAAGCCAATTTGCCTTATTGTTGTGAAAGTAAATGTTAGAAACGAAAAATGTTTTGTCTTCTGTGTCATTGTGATGGCATATCTAAGTTGCAGAGGTTGCATGGTTCGGAAATCTTTGGATATTTTTAGCTCAGAATTCTTTGCCCAGTCAGATTTGAGTGTGACCTCCATTAGTGTTATCTGTCTGTCAAGAGATCTATGCATCATTTAAGATCCTTGGGTTTGATGAAACTTGGGATGTTGCTTAGAGACTTATAGGGCTTTATGATGTAGCTGGCTAAGTTGGTTGTAGTGCAGCTATCCTTTTGTTCTTTCTCTTTTCTGATAGTTTGTTGTTGGTCTTGTGTTGACTGGCTTCTTGCATAATTTGTTAGTCTTAGAAAAGCAAATGTAAGGGAGAGAGAAAACGTAGTTTTTTTGGCTTGAAGTTTGGTGTTGATGATTTGAGACTCCGTATAATGAGTTTTTGTGAATGCAGTCTATTCCTCATGTTTAAGTAGTGACTATATTTCTTCTCATCCTCATCAAGGAAAAGACAACACACATCATTTGACTACTTTTTTAATCCATGTTTTATTGATACATAAATATAATCAAGATCTTATTGAATATCATAATTAGCTCATATGAATAATAATTCTATATGGCCTATCAGAATCTCTGCCACATTCTCTAATATATGATTACTATTAATTCAAATTTGAAACAATAAAGAAATTCCAAAAACCATGTGAAGAAATTAGTTAGTGTAATTCAAGGTTTATGGTAATCTATGCATAGATGGTAGACGAGAAAATGGGAGACATTTTCAAACTTATGAAAATAGTGTGGATGATGAGGGTTTAGGCCACATACATGCATGAATGGTGATCGTGTAAGGATATTAAGGATGGAGACACAAGTTTAGAGATGCACAAGCTATTTTTGGAACCTGTTGTGTGTCAAACAGTTTGACGGCATTGGGAGACAAGCGCTATGGGTCAAATGGATAGTTTCATAGAGCTATTGCTGTGTACATCTTGCACTTGTGGGAATTTCTTCTAATTGAGCTTCTAACATGATCATGAATATCCTATGGTGGACCGCAGCAAAAAATGAACATAATGATGTGATGTTGACCCCAGTGTTCTCTTTTGTCTAATGTTTTATGGTTCATCAAACTTGTCAATAATCTAAGCACAACAACATAAGCACAACAACATAGACTCATATGAATATCATCTTGGTTCCGCTTTCATGCATCTGCTGGATGAAGTGGCTTTGAGGAAGTAAAATTGTTGTGGGTCAACCTTGTTACGTATTCAAGATATTTGGAGTGAGGGGTTTAGAGAACAATTAAACTTATTTATGGTAAACATTTCACTTATATACTTATTTTATGGATTTGTAAAGGGTCTTGGTTTCTAATTTTTCATCTTTAGTTTTTTGAAAATTTTTGTTGTCAAACTCAATGCCTGCAGTATATGGTTGGAACTTGGAACCCATTATGCAGTTTCTGGATGTCATCTTGTTACTGCTGTGTGATTTGCAAATACATATCCCTTCCCTTTCTTGTTTAGGAGCATCTTATTTGTGACAATGGTGTTACCTTGTCAGTTGGAGGTGGTGAAAAACAGCATCAAGTCTTGCAAATCTGAAGAAGTTGAATCACTCAAGTATATGGAAAATAATCTCATCAACAAGGTCTGTGAGCTCCCTGCTTTAGAAACAAAAATAGAGAAAATTACAAGATGAGTCTAGGGCTTTCCGGGAAATTACTTATGAAAATTATATGATTTTATAACTACATGGTTGCGGCGTTCCCTTCGTAATTCTCTACCAGGCATACTACTATTTTGTTGCTTTCTCATGTTTACATTAGGTCAAGCATTCGGAGCATAGTGCAACTTCCAACCTGGGAGCACTACCTTCAAAATTGCCTTTCATATTCCTATCAAACTTTGATGGACAGGCATGCATAAATTACCAAGTGGTTATAGAACGACTGTAAAGGCTCAGGCCACTGCACATTATGGATTTGATATGATTTCAGCCACTATTTCCTCTCTTAACCTACATACATATATATATATATATATATTTTCTCCATTCATCGTCCACTTTTGTGCTTCCCAACAGAAATTTATGACAAACTTGATTCTTAAATTAGAAATGAAATTTACATGCATGTATTGAATCACAAGTCTGATGTTCATTTCCAAAAGGGGAAAAAAATTGATCCGTCATGGCTTTATAACTTATTTCCCCAAAGAAGACCTCATTCTTCTTATTTGGACTTTGGTTGTGATGAACTAAAGCCCACTAAAAATAACTGAGCCTAGTTTGCTAGCTTATTGAAATTATATTTTGATGAGGAAAAGAAACTAGGTAGCTGAAATGACTCAATCAGGACACCTTTTAACCCTGTTTGGCTGGGTGGCTGTTACTGTTGTTTAACCCTTTGCATGTATGCATGTATGTTTTCACGTGACTTATTGTAAGTTGGCTACAAGGAATTTCATTCTGAGAAACTAAAAAATGAAAGGAGCTTCTTTATTAAGAAAATAAAGAGGCAAAAATTGTGATGGTGGGGTTTTTGTGAATGTGATATGAAATGGTTGAGAATATAAACTTTTGATCACCATGTATTGTTAGCTTCATGATATTCATACCTTCACATCTAATTTAATGTGTATTCTACAGTTCCGATTTGATATATTGATATTAATTGCAAAAACACTGCCCTTTTTTTACACATGAATAATGAGACTTATAATAATAGACCCTGGCTGCTATATGAAACTGAAAATGCAGGAATAGAAATCTTTGCTTCAGATGCATACTTACAATTATGCATTCATCATCACCATCACCATTGTTGTCATCATTGTAATCACAAGCTGTTATCTAGCTAACTGCATCATCCGCATGAATCTTGTTATGCCATACCAATTGATTACTGGATCATGCATTCAGTGCTTCTTCATGTCTCTCCAACATACATTCTCTTTTTGGCCTACTTAGTATCTCATGTCATTCAATTTGAATGAAGTAGCTCCAGACTAATGAGTTTTGGGTTGCTGTCATACTCACACATGAGCAAACCATCTGTCTACTTTCCCTTAAGTTATTAATTTTTAGGTTATCTCTAATTCTTTTGTTTCAATTTTGTCCTTTTTCTGCTCATCCACCTCAGCATTCGTACTTTAGTCACCCTTGTTATATGGATATGTTGTTCCTTGATTGCTCAACAGAAATGGGCATTGGAAAAGAAGAAATAGAAAGAAATACATTCAAAATTCTTGGATACTCACAAAAATGATATGCCTTGCAAATGGACTTGTTCAATCTGGAGCAAAGGGAGTTTCCCATTTTAAGCAATACTGCAAAATAATCACCATTGCTTTAGGGAGTACTATCTAGGAAATAATTGCCATAGCTGTCTTGAAAAACTAATCCTTAAATCAGCAATGGCTCCTTGAATTCACAAGGAGAGATGTTATCTACAAGCTGGAATCCCACGAGTGCAGAATCTGTGAAAGGCTTTGTTGCTTATATCAAAACTCTTGTTTGGCAGTTTGAACTTTCCAGAAATACTAGTTACAACTTACAATTCCATCCTGGTCAAAAAGTTTGTAACATTACTTGAACCAGTTATTCCTACCCATCCATGAGATGGCCTTGTAATTTTGCATATGCTTGATTTGTCTCACTTCTAGTAATTTTTGGAACTTTTAGATCCTTGGACATCCTTCTATCCTTCTATCTTTCTCTGTTTAGGCCCTCTTTTGCTTTGTTAATGAAAACCATATTCCCCACAAGAAAAATATGCCATAATACCTTTCTTATAAATTTTCTCAACTACAGTCCTTCGCTCTACCAACTAAGCTAAGAGGGTGTTGCCTAGAGCGATGTTAAGGCTCTATGACTTTGTCCTTGATGATGAGAGGTCTTAGAAACAGCCTCTTTTAAAAAAAAATGAAGGTATGACTGCATACATCTCGCCCTCCCCAAAACCCGCACTTGGTGTGCCTTACCTTTTGTATAAATGTGTGCTAAACGCACTTAGAATTGTGATTGTATCTTAGGATTCATTTTAAGCATTGTGGTAAAATTTTGACACCATCTGTGACCTGACGCAGACCCCCCCTTTACCAAGGCTCAGAGCTGGCAATAAGAGTGCACAATTCCATTTGCACCATATAATAGCTTACTAACTTCTTGTTGATTGACAGTGACTAAAATCCAAGAGTTTGTGTGGACTAAATCTTAATAAATAATATTAATCACTGCTCATGCTTTGTTTCACTATCCAATGTTAAATTGTTAATGTTGCCAGCGCCAACTGTTTCACCTTACAATTATCCTGGATGACTAGTTTTTGTTTCATTCCTTGTACTTGTTTTCCATGATTGAACTCCAGATCTATAATGATTCTGCGGAGGCTAAGATACCAGCAGTTTTAGACTACTTGGCAACTGTCGTTGAGGTACTTGGATTGACCATTCATATTTCTTGCTATTGTTTTCTTTTGTTTTACTAACGATTGTGTACTTTTATCTAGTCTACCTGCATTCTTTTCAATACAAGAATTCTTCTTTTTACCATTGAAGAGGAAAACTAAGTGGAAGGAGTTCTTAACACAAAATGAAAGCTTCTCAGTTTGCAAAAGGGGATTGTGAATGCTCATTTCTAAAAATCCTTGACTCCCATCTTATCTTTCTCAGTGTTTGCTTTATCAATATCATCTCTGATAATATACTTTTGGGAGGTGATTGATAAATTATCTTATAGGAAATTGATATTTTTATCCATTCCAGATTTTATTGATAATATCAGAAATATTATCAATATTATCTCTAACTTATCAATAATATTGAATATTATCTTTTCTTATAAATTATCGCCCAAGGCCTTTTTTGACCATTTCTTCCCTTATTTCTTCTTTTCAAGTAACTATGATAACCTTTTTAAATCATAAAAAACTTGTATATATTTAGCGTATATTGTTTATATAAGTTTATGTCAATATATAATTAATTTTCATGTATTGAAGTCATACAAAATTTGTTGGGGTTGTATGTATGGTTCTCTTTATGTATTTCTATTGGTCATTGATATTGACATTAAAGTACGCTTTTGGCTTAAATGTGTATTTATATTTATCTTAATTTATAATGGAGTTTTATTATTTTTAATTTTTAAAGTTTTAATTATTTTATTTTTTCAATAAAATTTCCCAATAATAGCGTTAATATCTTTTTTGGGGACAACTGGTGTATCTTTAATTACCAATAAAGAGAATACTGGCCTTTCTGCCATTGAAGTTGCATGATTTTATGATCCTGGACCTTTTACCCTTTTTTTTCTGAATTTTTAATAGGAAAGCAAATCTAAGCTGTGATATCTTGTCAATATGCAAACATTCATTGTTTTGGAATTTTCTTTTATAGTTGCTTTGGATAAATCTTGATAGGCTCTCCCAAGATGCTAATTTTCTCTATAGGCGGTAACATCTGTCACCATCATCATTATGCGAAACTTTGTCTTACATTTTCTGCTGTGTTTCTTGACTGAAGTATTGCAGTTGACATCACAACCTTCCAGGCAGCCATTTTTCCTTTGTATCTTGGATAGTAATGGGCTTATGGCCATTGTTGCCCTTACTGTGAAGGAAGCCATTTAAATTTTCTGTTAAATTCATTGGCAGGATGATCCGTTATGTCCCTTTTCCAACCAAAATTCAATGCAATACTATACTAAACATATTTAGGTCAACACTGTAGTTGTACAAGTAGTATAGGCCCATGCACTGTTGACAGTATCTTACTGCTTGTATATCTGGTAGGTGATATTTTAACACTTTTCTCTGTTCGTTGGTGCAGGCAGGTTGCAAGTTCCTAATATTTGCACATCACAAGTCTATGATCGACTCAATACATCAGTTTCTTCTTGTAAGGTTATTCAAATCTAGGCTTGCTTCCTTTAATATCCACACATTCTTATCTGCAGCTGTCAACTCCCCCAGAAAAAGAAAGTGGGTTCTATTCGAATTGATGGCTCTACTCCATCATCATCAAGGCAAGCTTTAGTTTCAGAGTTTCAAGAGAAAGATAATATCATGGCAGCAGTGGTATGACTCCAGCACTTCAGCTACTTGTCAGTTCTTTGTTGTTTCTTCTATCTTTCAGATATTGTCATGAAATTGGAAGAATTTGATCTTGTTGGTAAGCTGTGTTCTCTAATATTATATTTTCAAAATGCAGCTCTCTATTAAAGCTGGCGGTGTTGGATTAACTTTAACAGCAGCAAGCACTGTCATTTTTGCTGAGTTGTCTTGGACTCCAGGTGACATAATTCAGGCAGAAGACCGTGCTCACCGTATTGGCCAGGTGAAAATGAAAAGTTCGTTTTTCCTGTATGGCTGAAAGTGGGATGGAACTATCAACTTGGTCTGGCTGCATCGCAGTTGTTTGTTAGTCACAAAGGCATGCCTGATCCAACTATTTATTCTTTGTGCCCGGATTGATGATTTTGGCCTGATTTGTAGCAGTGTCAAGGCTTTTGACTAGCTGGGGTTATAGTTGTTATGTCATGGAGCCTGTATCTTTTTGAGTTTCTAATTGAAGCTTGTGCTTGTTATATTATGGACCTAAAAAACCAAACCCAATCTTAGTATTCTGGGTGAGGTTAAGGCACCAGCCATGGGTCTACTACCAGCCCCTTGTGGGTCTAGAGGCATTTATTCTTTTTTAGTTTGGCTATTTGAGGTGTGTAAGGTATTAATGTTCTTTCTTAAACACTCACATACTCCTGCTATCAAATTTCCTGTCCTGTGAAAATTTTTGTTAGAAAGGGTAGTTGGTGGAATACTATAACATTTACTCTGCATGTGCCAGACTTATTATCTTACAGGTTTGTTCTGATCTTGCTCTTCATTCTCACTGGCAGGTGTCATCTGTGAACATACATTACTTGCTTGCTAATGACACAGTTGATGACATAATCTGGTACTGATATCTGTTTTTGATGCTTTTGATGATTCATTATTTTTTTCTGCTCTGAACTACATGGCTTTGATTTTGTTCTCCAGGGATGTTGTTCAGAGCAAGTTGGAAAATCTGGGCCAGGTTTTCCTTTTCCTTCTCTTTTGACTGTTTGCGGCATTTTCAGAAAGATTATGATAAGCAATAGAGGCTTGGAGACCCTGTAATCACACATCATGAACATTACATTGTTCGATCTAGTGATCGCCATTTGCGCACTGAATGTGCATGACTATTCAGGCATTTATTTATTCTTCATAAGTATAAGTCTCTTCTTGATTGCTACAGCTCAAAAGTGGATTCATATCAAAGAAACACTATTCCTCCTTTTCTCCATTTTCTTCTTCTTTTTATTTTGTTATGTTATCCTGCCAAATTCATGGATTCACAAGCTATCTGTTTTGGATGGTTTTATTCCGCTTTCTGGAGTTCCTTACTGAGGCCCTTGACCAGGGGGCCAGTTGTATACAGCCAGCCACCTGAATGAATACGTGATGTAGTTTGTCAGCATCTATTCTCCACATCATCTCATTATAGCTGCATCTAAGTATTTGCTTGTGGCTTTATGTATCTTCTTTTCCCAAATATGCTGATGGTTCACTTCTTTTATGGAGAAACTATTTGCCTGATGGCCGGCCCTATGTGTCCCCTTGTTCCAAACATTGGTGTAAATTTTCATAGTTCTGCTTGTTAAGAGGTTTTTCATGTAAAATTTGGTTAGTTTGTATTGTTTATTAGGTTGCTGACATCCATGGTGAATTTTTGTGCATGCTCAGGTGCTTGATGGTCAGGAGAACAGCTTGGAAGTTTCTGTTGGCAAAACAAGCAGCAGTCCTGGAAAGCAAGCGACCCCACGAAACAAAACAAGCAGCAGCCCTAGAAAGCAGGCGACCCCACGAAACAAAACAAGCAGCAGCCCTAGAAAGCAGGCGACCCCACAAAACAAAACAAGCAGCAGCCCTGGAAAGCAGGTGACACTTGACAATTTCCTGAAACGATGTCATGGGACAGCAGACAACCATTTAGGTGGTGATCAAGGAAAAGCTAAGAATCCGAGAACCTGAGGGATATTGATGTTGGTCTTCTGCATACTAGATTACCGGAAGTTTCTCTCACTTGGAGATGAGTAGGGGGCCCAATCGTTTTGCTGGTAGATACCAATATTGCATCTGCCAATGTTTGATGGTCTTCTTGGGATATCTAAAGTATTAATTTTTTGGGTTTCCAATTTTTAACAGAGGCTGCGTATGTCTTGCCTTCTTTAGACCCCACGTTGGCTGGAGCCTGTGTACTGTGTATGCCCTTCAATGTTCGTCATGGGGTTTTAAGATTTTGAATAGGAACGAATGATCTTCTAACTCCTGTGTTATGATACTGTCAAAAACCATGTATACAAGTAAAAGGATCTGGTTCAAAACTCTCAATTTTGTCATTATCCACAGATGATGCAATTAGAATCATGAAGCCCTAATTGCTGCTATGCAATGAAAAGAACATCACAAATGGATAGCCCATGCTAATGATCCCCACTGGAATGTCTTGTTTATCCTCACACTTTGGGCTATCAACATTCTTTCTATATACATGATCGTTTGGTTGAGTGACTTTTACTACACATTGCTGCCCAGCTGTAGTAACGGTAATGAATGGGTGCTGTGTCATGAAAATGGAAAAAAAACGCTAAAAGAAGAAAAATGAGGAATGTCTATCAGTTCCAAGAAAAGTGGGGCCCACACCCCATACGAAGGAAGCGTGTTTTAAGGTGGTCTGGATTGGGAGACATTGGATAAGAATAAATATTCATATAATTAAGAATAAAAGGACGAGCTGCAGGAGTGATGGAAGATGGGTAGTCACCCATGTGGAAGGAATTTTCATGCATACGACGGTAAACAAAAGGAGAAAAAAATTTGCACGTTGATGGATTTCATGCACAGTTGATAAATTACAATTAGTTCCACAAATTCACTTTAATTTGATCATGATTATACTCCAATGAGATAACTTCTTCAAAAAACTTGACTCTAAATTTATATAGATTTTCATGGGTGATGCTAAAGATGATGGTCAGCTTGAATTTCATAAAAAAAAAATTACGGTAGGCTTAAGATGAAAAAGTTCCACTGAAATTTTGAGTGAGTGAATGAACTAATAATTAAATTCTTTGAAGGAGCGAGTGTGCCGTCACTTCCCTATGTTTTTTAAGTTACTTTAGAGCCTCTCCGTTAAAAATTTGTTGTTATTTAATATTATATGCAACCTTTCAACGAAATACAGCCGGAATAGAAAGCAGTTACATTCTTTCAGCTTAGCTAATAATAATTAATGAAGAAGGCTTAATATGTCATAGGGCCTATACATGTAAGTTGTGACCATCCCCCATTTCGTAACCCATCATCAAGATGACAACTAGGCAGTTTCTTAATCTGATTTTTCACAAGAAAACATTACCGTTCCACCGGGTCTCCATCAGGGCCACATGCAACTAGGATGCATGTGTCAATATCAACTTTAAAACGGTACACGAGCAATATCCTACCAATTGCAATGGCTTCATGCTTTGGGTTAATTTGGGGAACTAACCCTACTTTTAATGTCATTTAATTTGATAATATTGCATATTAAATACTTAAAGTTTTAATATTTTACATGTACCTCTAAGGCTTTTGACAATTTGCATGTATGCTCCTAATGTCAAGTAAATCGTCTAACTTCTTATAAATGACAAAAGTACTCTTTCACGCATCAAGTTAATGTTTTAAAAAAGTGAAGTACACTTGTCAGTTAAGATTAATCTCACCTTCCAAACTCCTTTAGATATAGCTTATTTATTTTAAACTAAATTTTATTCGATTCAAATGTATAGATGCATCATACCAATCAAAACCATTTGGAGGATATTTTCACAGTTAAAACTATTTCTTCAAGAATAACTCACTTATTTTACTATTTTTTTATTGGTCTTATTACAAAATAAACAAATTATATTTAAAACAACTTGAATGGTAAGATAAATCCAAAATTACAAGTAAAATTCACTTAACTGGGTCTTAGATAGTAAACTATATAATATCAATTTGACGGCAAAGGAATTTTTCAATTAGATAATAAACAGCATAGGGACATGACTGCAAATTCTACAATTAGAGGCGCGAATGTGCTATATTAGTAAGTTTCAAGGATATGTCTGCAAATTATCCTCTCCGTCTCTCTAGCACAAAACCACCATCGTCCTTTCGTTCTCTCTCTCTCTCTCTCTCTCTCTCTCTCTCCTGCCTGCTGCAGTAGACCCGTAGCTTGAAAGGCTTAAAGCACGACTCCACTAGGAATTTTTACAAGCATATTGCGGGCGCAATCTAGCGAGCCTAGATTTAAGGTAGAATAAGTTTCCCTGAATTTGGTTTGTTTTTTTCAGATTGATTGATTGCTTGTAGAGATATTGATGGGCAGACTTTATGACCCTGAATGAGTGAATGCGCACGTGTTTTACCTCTGTGAACTTGCCTGGGTTTTCAAGAATGCTTGTCTGTGGTGGATGTCAGAGTGGCTTTTTGAGTGATGTGATAACTGTGTGCTGCTCAATTTGTAGTATTGGCTGCATGGCTAAACGCACGGGTGCCAAGTGACCTCATCAAGCAACGCCTCATCATTGAAGATTGTTTAGAATATTGATGAGGTGAGTCTTTGCAATGGCACAGAGATGGGTGCACAATGATATGGGCCTCTTAAGATAAACCCAGAAATGAAAAGTACGCTGAGGATTGGTCTGATGATTTCACAATGATTTTCCTCAGATACCCTAATGGGAACAACGAGAAGCAAGATTTCCACATGGTCTTTGCATTCGGAAAGAAAAAAAAAAAAAAAAAAGTAAAGAAGAAGAAAAGATACGGAAGAAGGTGATGTTGGGATATTAGAGTGCTCCAATCTATTGTCTGTACATATACAGTAGTTTTATTTTCTCTTAGTCTTGCTTTGAGTTTTAATCATGCTTTAGAGTGTATGCTGTGATTGATCATGATGTAAATGGGATAACCTTTATCCTTTTTTCCAAATCCCACTTCTTGTTGTGATATTTCATATTGGTAGCGTGATCATTATCAATTAATCCTCAACTTGCGGTATTGGTGTGGTAATGCTTGTGGCATGCCATAGTAGGTTAGATTGTAATGCTCTGTATCATTGCAGGGATCTTGGAAATGCGGAAGAAAAGGTCACGACAGGATACTGGGGCAAAAGCCAGTTTCACTCCTGAATTGTATGAACACTTGTTGGGTTACACCTGTTTTTCGCAACATTTTTTGAAAAGTTAGGATTCAAGCATCCTTCTTAATTTTGTAGTTAATCCGTTGTCTTGGATTCTGACAGAGTTTAATTTCATGTTCTCAGTCGCATTCATAACTTTTTCGTGTTCTGTAGGTCAACAACTAATTGCTATGAAGGAGAACGCCTCGCTGCTCTGTTGAAAAGGCTTGAGAGGTGATCACATAAACTTAGATTTGCATTTAACATTTGGCCGTAGAAGATACATACATTGAGCACTGGAAAATTATTGCCCTGGTAAATCTCTATATTGATGAATGTCAAACATGGGTTATTTGGAGAGGATGTTGGTGTTATTATATTCTGTTTATTATCTTATTATGCTCCATCAGTTAACTTCTTTGGGAGATCCCACATGGGTTTGTTAAGCCTGTTATTAAATGGTAGTGCATATCTTTCCAACTATTAGAGCCCCAGGAAAATGGCAGAGAGATAAGGAGAAAAAGAAAATGTACACCATCTCATTCTGACACACTCCCTGGCACTCTCCATCTCCCTTGTAACTGCCCTTCTTGCCCCCCCTCCCTCATGTTTAGTGTAAACATTGCCTTCACCAACTGTGCCTCAGCCTCTTTAGAGAAGATTAATATGCTAAACAGTGAACTGCTGAATTTAATAAATATTGCTTCCCACAATGCTTATTTATTTCCTCATTTGAACTTCCAAGTATTTCTGTTTATTTCCTCATTTGAATTTCCACGTGTTTATATATGTCTCAGACATCCCGTTATCTTGTCTGCAGGGAGATAGAGTCATCAAAACTTATAACAAGGACCTTACCAGAGAAAATATGGATTAAGGTATTAATATTTCTTTGATGGAAATACTGGATAACAGATTGGCATGAATTGAATGTGCTTGGCTTATGTGATCAATAGAGGATTGAAAAAAAAAAAAAAAAAAAAAAAAAAAACACAGCATGTGTGCTATTTCAACAATCTCACCAGGGATTTTTCTCATATGACCTTATAATATTAGGATTAAATTATAAACTAATTTATCCTCTTAAAGCATTTGGCATGTTAAGTCACTTTTAGCATAAATTTTATTGTGTTCAATATTTTCTTAATTTTGTGTGTTAGTTGTATTTTTGATATTGCTTTAGTGATCCATATTTCTCTCTCCAATATGAAATTTACATTGGGGAAATTCACTCTAGTTCCTTGGTAATTACTTGCTTAATTACAGTCATGCATTAAAAGAGTTGTTTGGAGTTGTGCAATGAAAACATTCAAGATGTTCAACTCTGTGTTAGAATGAGGCCAGAGGCAGTTCTTTCACTATTGTGCTCCCAAATGTTGCCTTTGAATATTATTCTATGTTTTGACAAGCTCTTCCACGGTTTTCTCTTTCTGAGTGGATGAGTGTTGCTGGACTTCCTACCTAAAACTACATGAATATGAGCCTCTGGATTTGGGTTTAAAGAAAGGTAGGGGTCAGGTTGTGGTCCAGGGGAGCCTGATGCTGATTTTGTTGCTATAAGATTATATTTAATAAAACATAAAAATCAACTTGTTAAAAAGTCCCTCCCCCTGATGGTGGTAAGAAAAGGAAACAGAAGGTGAGATGAATATGGACAGCAGATGTAGCTGTTTTCTTCATTGGTGCAAACTTGCATGCTAGCTTCATACAATTGCTCTAATGCTGACAGGTGCTGGTTATAACTAAGTCAGAGGTAATTTGAATTTTAATTAGAAGCTTACTCAAAATGTCAAACTGAATTATTGAGGGTAGGGTGTGAGGTTTTGCAAATAGGTTAGGGATGGGTTGAATCCAACCTGATCTAAACTTCCCAAGTTTCACCCTTGCCTCCACTTAGTTCCTATTGAGGCAGATGTTGTTGATGTTGAATTCTGTAAAATGTTTCATCAGAGCTTGTCTTGGGTGCCACTGCTTATCTTCTAATATCTACTATTAACATATGAAAGGCATTCGTATGATTGCATCTCTATTAACATTGAAGGATTTGGGTTTGGCTGACATTTGTACTCCTTTTTAGCAACAATTTGCCATCGGGGTAAATGATGTCACACGTGTGTTGGAAAGAATGGCTGGTACTGCAGTGGGAAGTCATAGTCTAGGACATGTTGCAATCAGCAGTCATCGTAAAGCTCCTTTAGTTCCCCTTCAGGTTGGTGGTCACTTCCCCTTGCATCTGAGCTGTTTCTTTTTGTTGTCTATTGCCTCCCATGGCCAACTTAAAAATGTTTATCTTATAATATTTTTGTATTCCAGTGAAGAATTTATTTATCAAAATTTAATAGATTTCTACATACACGCTAAAATCTGCCCATATCTTCTAGATGATTAATGCGAACAGAAGTCGTAACTTTCCAGTTCTATTTTTGTTACTAGAGCTGGGTTTCCTTTTTAGGCTAGAACATTTTGCTTTCCATTAGTATTATACCCTTCATGAAATAGGGAGATACTGTGGTAGTACAGGCCCTACGGGGATCTGCTGACGGAGTGCTTAAGATTAGTTTCCAGCAAATGAATCCCACTCGGATTTTGATTTGGTAGATTGAGATGCTGCCTTTTTTGGGTTTTAGGCTTTTTGGGGGTTTTCAAATCACAATAGGATCAAATCAAACTATTGCGGGAGGGGCAAAAGGAGGTTTTCAAATCACCAGATGCAATTCAAAACACTCAAAATCCAAGTGCTGTTTCCCTTTCGGCCACTATAGAGAGAAGGTATCAAATTGAGGGCTCTAAACTTTGGATATCCCCCTGCCCCCTTCCTTCCCTCCAGTCTCCCAAAATAAAAAAAAAAAAAATAGTGAGGGTGGAGCTGCTTCAGGTGTATGCTTGCATGGAGGATGGGGAGATGTGGTTGGC
>JAYJMB010005744.1:0-11679 GCA_036873735.1 Pouteria campechiana
CTTCTGCCCCGTCGTCTTCCAGACCCATTGAGGCATCAGAGAAATTGGTAGAAGGTAGCAAGGCATTTGGTGGGAAAGACACCGAGGCTATTGCTGCTGAAGATATTCTTATGGAGATCCATACCAATCAGTCAGACAATGTCAATGCATTAGCAGGAGACCAGAGAGAATCATCGCCTGATCTCTTCAATTTGTATGAGGTGATTCGTCAAATTGGTGACATCCCTTCTTCTCTTTCTCCATTATCTCCACACCTTCTTCATCTGGCAAGACCTCCAATTGAAGAGGAGGTTACTTCAGCTGAGATCCCATTCGAGGGTGTTGCTCCCATAGTTGTTCTTGAGAGAGAAGTGGACAGGGCTACTCCTGATCTTGAGAATGAACATGTCGTGGGTAGAACCTTGCCCTCTGCTCCCGAGGCATTACAGCAGACTGACGATAATGCTTATGAGTTACCCGAAGTATCGACATTGCATTTTTATGTTTTGCTTAGTGAGGATTTTCTCTAGATGTTGTCTTCTACTAGCATCAAGGCAACAAAGGAGCTAAGCAAGGTTCAACAGTAGAACTTATAAGATGAAGTCCAATCATTTTGCTCAGATTTTGCTAGAACACTATAGAGAGCCTCTTTGCCTGATGCAATTGCAAGTTTAAAAGATCATTTTCTATTCCGTGCTAAGGGGATAGAAAGGCTGGGCAGTGACATCTCTTGTTTGTCAGCCATCTTTAAGCAACTCGAGTCTTTTTAGCTAGTGTGGGAATAGGCTGAATTAGATGCCATCCTGAAACTCCCTGTTGAAGCCATTGCTACCAAAGAAGTTGAACTTGGAGATTTACAGGCTAAGATTAGTGAGAAATTGTCAGCCACAGGCATGGATTTGGAGCATCTTTCATCTCTTTAAGCGGAGTTGACCTCTTTGAAAGTAGATATTAGAGAAAACAAAGATCGCCTTGGAGTCCTCCCGCGGGATCTTCACTAGTTGAGCCATCATGTATCTTTTCAAGAATCTATTGTTGCATCTAAGGAGAAAGATAAAGCAGAAGGTTTGGAGACCATCAAACACTTGAAGGAAGAAGTGGTTGCTTCGGAACAAGAAGTGACAGCGATTGAGGAGACTTTAAAAGAGTTAAAGTCATCTCCAATTGTGAGCCCGGAGGCCACTTAAGCCTTGAAGATAGAAGAGAAGCGGTTTAGCCTTTTGATGGAGTCTATTTTAGCTACCTTAACTCACTTGTAAAATTCTTCTATGATCGAGAATCTTTTATGCTGATTAGTGTGTAGTTTTAGCATCTTTTTCTCACAACACCTTGTCTCTTGACACATTTTCCTTTTTTTTCTTTTATTTTTGGTAATTCCACTTTTGCACTTGAATTGAATTGCTTGAGAAACTTATGCAGGGAATGTGGAGGGAGGAGCAAATGCCTCCAACATCTACTCCTTCCCGGCTCATGTATAGTAATGCTTTAGGAAACACCCACTAATGGGTAATTCCCCTATACCATTACTATTTACAATTTGATATGAACCATTAGCATAAGCTTCTTGCACAACATAAGGGCCTTCCCACTTGGGTTCAAATTTGCCAATTAATTTGCCACCCGCCATTATTTCAGTCCTTAATTTGAGAACTAAATCACCAGGCGGTAAGCTTGGTGTTTAATCGATCGATTATATGCCTCAGCCATGCGGGCTAGGTATAACTCAATTCTTTGTTTGGCTTGAATTTTCATCTAGAGTGTCGAGCTTTTCGAACCACAACTTGGCTTGTTGGTCAGTTGTTAGTCCCGAATGTGTTATGACCCTAAGCGATGGCAACTGCACTTCTAGGGGCAAGAGCGCTTCTATCCCAAATGCCAAAGAATAGGGGGTTGCATTTGTTGCTGTCCGATGGGTGGAACAATAAGCCCAAAGCGCCTCTGGTAATTTCAGATGCCATTGATGCTTATTCTTATCTGCCGTTCTTCTCATGATCTTTAGGATTGCCTTATTGAATGCTTCCGCTTGGCTATTTTCTTGTGGATGATATGGTGTAGAGAATATATGTTTGATGCCTTGCTTTCGACAAAACTTCTCCATTTCCTTATTTTTGAATGGAGTGCCATTGTCCGACGTAATTTGGCATGGATTACCATATCGATACAAAATCTTAAATTTAATAAACTTGATTACTTCTTTGGCTCTGACCCTCTTGTATGAGTCAGCTTCTGCCCATTTGGAGAAGTAATCGGTTACAGCCAGGATATAGGCATGTCCCTTGGAAGATGGGGGATTGATTGGACCAATGATATCAAATCCCCACCATGCAAATGGCTAAGAAATGCTTGCAGCTACCAATTCTGAAGGTGGTATGTGCCGAACATCCCCATGGAGCTAACATTGAAGACATGACTTAGCAAATTGCAATGAGTCTGAGACCATAGTAGGCCAGTAATATCCCAAGCATTTAATCCATCTATGTAATCTTTGACCAGATGGATGCCCGCCACATTCACTAGAATGCGCTTGCATGAGTGCGTATTGGATCTCCTCCTCGTTAGGACAACAGAGCCAAAGTCTATCATATGCTCGGCGATACAGTGCATTATTGAAATATACATATCAAGAAGCTCTTTTTCTTAGAGCTAACCTTTCTTGCAAGTTCTTCGAGAGGATCCCATACTACAGGTAGTCAATGTACGGGGTTCGTCAATCATCTGCCATCAGTTCCATACAGGCTGCGCATTCTATTCACTTAGTAGTCTCCCCCCAAAATGAGTCAAGAATGTAGCTTCTTTGCTCGACTTTGACAATGACTGCTTGGCCTCCGACAACGGCTAGAGTGGTTGCCAAATTTGCCAGAGCATTAGCAATGGTATTTTCAGTCCTTGGGATATGTCTAATGCTAACTTGAAAAAGTTGATCCAATAGCCCTTGCGCAATATCATAATACCGGCGCAAACTAGGCTGGTGAACTTCGTATTTAGTGGTTAATTGTTGGACCACTAGTTCCGAATCGCCAAAGATGTCTAATTTTGTGATCTCGAAGTTGAGGACAATTTGAAGTCTTAGAACTAATGCCTCATACTCTGATTCATTATTGGTGTAATTCTTTCCTAAGTAGAAAGAATACAGAAGAATGTCTCTCTAGGGTGAGATGAGGATGATTCCAACACCAGCACCAATAACTTTGGCAGCCCCATTGAAGTATATCTTCTAGGGAGTATTGGCTTGTTCAATTAACACTTCTTCATCTGGCAAGTCTTCATGTGCCACGACCTCTTCATTGACTAGATGAGCTGCCAAGAAGTCAGATAGAACTTGTCCTTTCACCACTTTTTGCGGGATAAAGGTGATGTCAAATTCTGACAACAATAATGACCACTTGGCTAACCGTCCCGACAACATGGGATGGTAATCAATAACTTGAGTGGATCTGCTTTAGAAATTAATCAAATCTCATGAACAAGGAAATAATGCCTTAACTTTTGGGCTGCAAACACTAAGGCAAGGCATGTTTTTTCAATTAGAGAATAATTGCATTTTGCATCGATCAACCAATGGCTAAGGTAATACAATGCTTGCTCTTCTTCGTCTTTATTTTCTTGTGTGAGCAATGCTCTTAGCGATTGCTCACTCATAAAGATATACAAGATAAGCGGTTTACCCTTGGCTGGTGCAGCTAGAACTGGTGGATTGCAGAGTAATTTTTTGATGGTATGGAAGGCTTTTTGGCAAGCTTTGTCCCAAACAAAGTCTACATACTTCTTTAGTAGACGGTGAAATGGCTGACATCTTCTTGCTAAGTTAGCCACAAACCTTCTGATATAAGATAGCTTTCCTTGTAAGTACCTTAGGTCATCTATGTTCCTTGGGGGAGGCATGTTCCTAATGGCCTCTGCTTTTTATGGGTCTACCTCAATTCCTCGGTGACAGATGATAAATCCGAAGAACTTTCCTAACCCAACTCCAAATGAGCATTTGAGTGGGTTCATGCGCAGCTTGTTTTCCTGAGCCATACAAAGACGATGTGTAGATCCAAACGGTGCTGATCATAGCCGTTGGATCTTACCACCAAGTCATCGACATAGCATTCAACATGCTTATGAAGAATGTCATGAAAAATAACTTGCATAGCTCTTTGGTAAGTCACTCCTGCATTCTTTCATCTGGCATAACTTTGTAGCAAAAGACACCCATTGGAGTACGAAATGCGGTGGAAGCCTCATCTGCTAGTGCCATCTTGATCTGGTTATAACCAGAGTAACCATACATGAATAAGAATGTGTCCTTAAGTGATGTGCTGATAATAAGGAGTTCCATATGTGGCAGTGGGAACTCATCCTTTGGACAGGCTTCATTGAGATTGTAAAAATCAACACAAACTCACATTTGCCCATTCTTTTTCTTCACCGGGACAACACTAGAGAGCCATCTCGGGAACTTGATTTCTCGAATGAAGTTGGCTTCCAGCAATTTGTTGACCTCATTAATGATCTGTTGCTCCAATTCTGGTCTAAACTTTCTCAGCGCTTGCTTCACTGGCTGTTTGCTTGGGAAGATATGTAAAGAATGCATGGCAATATCCGGATCTAAGCCAGGCATTTCTGAGTATGTCCATGCAAAAATATCTTTGAATTCCCTGAGGAGACTCATTAGCAATTGTTTTTCATGTTCCAGCAGAGTTTTGTTGATAAAGGTAGGTTGTTTGTCTTCGTCCATACCCAAATTGAACTCTTCAAGCTCATCGATTGTTGGTTTTCCCCCATCTTCTAACCCTTGTGAAGCTGCACCATAGGTTATTTCTTCTAAGGAAGAATCAGAGTCATCATCTTCTTCTTCTTCTAGATGGTTTGGGTCTGGCTAGTGATCAGACTGATAAGTCTCACTTGCCATTCTTGACTCTGATTCGGGAATTAATGGGTCATCAAAGACTTCTTTGTCATCTGGATCACCAGGTCCCTCCAAGTTTCTTTGCGATCCTTTGTCATTGGACTCAGATTCTTCCTCTTCTATGAATGCATGGTGAGAGGTGGAAGCCATGTAATAATGTGTAATTATTGTTGGGGCAGGCAACGTTTTTGACGTCTTAGACTCAGTAGGAGTTTACTGGCAGTCCCACATAATGGGGCCGATAGTCGACCTGATACTCACATAGGAGCAATCCGAGGTGTACTCCTCATCACTGTCCATGTCAATATCATTGTCCGCACCAAGGCCTAACTGATCCCCTAGATACCGGAGACCTTTTAATTCTCCTTTGATCAAAACCAGGATGAGCAGACCGGTTATTGACATATAAGGTTCATCAGGATAGATACCGAGGAGGTCGATCATCCTTCTGCATCTCTTGCCAAATTTTTGAAAATTTTCAGCAGACAGGAGTTTCTTGGTCAAAAGATTAGAAGTATGACATTGTCCATAAGGCAAATCCATCTCTTTAAATACTAATCTTCCTCTTTCTGCTTGGGATTGCGGTTCAGGTTCTTCGCCCTGAATGATTTCTGACTCGGCCAATCGAGTCGGTGGCCAATTATATTTGACCAACATGGATTGTAATTTTCCTCCTCCAATCTTCCATTTACTGCTTTTGGTGCTAAGATCAGAGGATGACTCTTTCTATGCTTGACTGGTGCTACCGGTGTTGATCTCAAAACGTGACGTCTGTGTTGGCTTTGAGACTACTTGAGAGTAGCTTGACACTAAAGGTGAAGATGTTGGAGGAGTAGTTGTTGTCCTCTTTGAGCCTGAGGTGTTGACCTAGAATTAGGTATTTTCAACCAGTACTGGATGTGGTGATGTATAAGCTCTCAAAGAGTTAGCAACTTGATTCTCGTAAAATCCAGCTGGTGGATGCAAGGATTGCCCCTGGCCTATTGATGGCCTGCCCGATCGTCCTCCATGTCCTCTTTCAAGCAGTCTTGGCATCGACATCCCAGCCTGAAAGGTGAAAGATTGTGGAGTTAGGGAATTTGCAACTGGCTTCCAGTTGAATATATTCTGACTTGGCGGAGTTGGTACAGGAGCAGGAGTGATTTGGTGCTGCAATGGTTGTGGATGCTGAACTGGCGATTTTTCTTCATCATCGTCGTCTATGTGGAGCACTTCCAGCTCTTTCATAAGTTTCAACTTTTCTTCTTATGAAATGCCTGTTGCAATTTCAAAGCGTGAAGCCATTTGTGGCAGAATCACTAGGGATGGGACCACCTGTGGAGGTATAGCCTGTTATGAGGGTCTTTGTGATGTTGACCCTTGTCTTTTAGCAATAAATGGTTGTTGTCTTCTATCTATGGTTAGCTTGACCAATCCTTTTAACTGCTCTAGTTCATTTGGTGCTAGTTCATAATATTGGGCTTCTGAAAAGAATGCCTCTGAGATCGTGAATGGTCTTACATTAGCTGAGATACGCCTCATTATGCCATCCCGGTAAAACTTAAAGCATTGGTGCACCGTGGATGCCACAACTTGGTATCGATATAACCATGGCCTCCCGAGCAACAAATTATAGGACATTGGTGCATTGATGACATGACAATTGACTTTTGTGAGGAATCCTTGATATCAAGACTCAAGGTGATAGTCCCCATAGTCCTCTAACTCTCCTGGTTAAAGCCTTGAATCACTAGAGTGCTACTTTTGAGAACAGATGGGCACATGCCAACACGCTTCAATACTTTGAGTGGGAGAATATTTACCACGGATCCTAGATCCAGCATAATGCAGTTAATCCTCTCTCCTGATAAATTGTAACTTACAAACAATGGATGATTATGCTCTATATTTTCAAGCAACAAGTTATCATCTATAAAAGTGATGGTTTGGTTACATTCTACCATATTAGCAACCTCTACCAGGTATCAATCCTTGACGGACTCATCTAGCAGTACATTTATGAACGCTTGCCGAGACTCTTTAGAGAGCTGAAGTGCATCGTATGTGCTCAATCTCGCCAAGATTCTGCGCAAGTGAGCAATGGCATCATAATTTGGCTTATTTGTTAGTTATGGAGCTTCCCTTTCTTCAACAGGGGGATAAGGAATTTCGGGCACTGGCTCTTCTTTTATTGGCACCTTTCCTTTGTCTTGAGTTGTGGTCTTCCCAGATCATAATAGGACCATTGTTTTTGGTGACTCAAATGCTTCTTGTGAAGCATTTCCTTCATTTGGCACGACGTTTATCATGTTGCAAGATACCTCCATAGGTTCTGTTGATTCCTAGATCAGTAGCTTAAGCAGTCTGGGAAATGAAGTATGTATTTCTTTCGACAATGGAAGGGCCTTTCCCAATGCGACAATGCATTTCCATATCATGCATCTTTCTTCTCGCAATATGGGGCAATAAAGGCAAACAATGCACCATTTCAAGGCAAAATCATAAAGATGTTTCCCTTTAAGAGAGTGAATTCCTCATACTTATGCTTTAGAGAACTGAGAGGTGTAGTCATGAAATCTGTGTACAAGCTCCTGATCGCATATGCCTCGTTTTGCGACATCATTGGCACTAAGGCTTGATATTGGAATAAATGTTCGATCTCAGCCTTGCAACTTTCTTTGAATAACTTCATCATAGGCCATTCTAAGTAACAAATTTGTTTAGTTTTTGGAATGGCCGTTAAAATAGGGGCCCTCATGTAGTGCAAGTATTCAAGAACCCTCGCAACATGCGATTCGATGAACACTTGTTCCTTTGGTTGATCATCCATTGCTCTCATTTTCTTCTTTTTGGCTTGAGCGAATGTCTCTATGAAGTTAGATGGCACTCGATGGTGGAAATAGGCCCTTTTTGCCAGGCAAAGATGGATTTCTTCTGCCTTTGGGCAATCAAGCGATTGTGGATCGCTCCAAGTAGCGTCCCTCTATTTGTGAACATAATTAGCTGTGTTCTCGCCATAATGTTGATCCTAGTTGACAAGAGACTTCCTGATTCCTTCCTTACTTTTGGAAAGGAAGCGTAGCAGAAACATATCTTGTAAGGGAACCTAATCTTTGACACCCTGAACTGCCTGCGTTTGGAACCAGTTCTTCTTCACATCCGAGGAGAGTGAGTTTTGAAAATTTTGATGCATCTTTGCGAGGTTTGGACTTTCTCCACAACACTCGTTAGCATAGTGGAGGAGGTGTGTGACTGGTGAATCACCAACATTGAATATGGTGAAACCTTGGCGTCGATGCTTTCTTTGGCGGTCGCGCCTTCTACAAGAGCATTCTTGCTTCTTATTTGGCTAGCTAGTGGAGGCTTCTCCTTCGCCAATGTGTTAACAAGGCGCCATTATCATATATTCAAGTGTACTATCCCCATCAGAGCTTGGGTCATCCCCAGTTTCCAAGTCTGGCAAATTATCCCAAAATGTCATCCATACTTCGTCTGCAGCTGAAGAAAATGATGATGATGGCTCCCAAGCATAGAGGTCTAGACATCCTTGAACAAGCCACGCTCTTTCCCTCTTTTTCCCCACCATATTCTTGTAGAAAGGTTTTAGCCTCTCAGGTTGGAGGTAATCCCCAACAATGTACGGCTGGAACCATGACCGCCAATGATGTATCCTTTTAGGATATGGAAACAAGTCCTTTAGACACTCTTCCATTTCTTTCTGCTTTACATGTTTGATCTGATGCTTTTCTCCCTTACGTCTCGCCGATGGGACATCTGGGATGTCTTTTGGGCAGACAAGATCCTAACCCTCGTCATCAGCCATGACTTTCTTCTGCGCCTCTTGGCTAAGGGCTTTCGAGAACTGATGCTCGGATTCCTGTTCCAGCATTTCTAAATCGAGAATTTCTTTCACTGATATATTGTTAGATGTTGCCTGTGCATCCTTCTTTGGTGTAATTATTCTACTCTTCATGCAATGGTTAATAATTATCCTTACCGCCTTGCATTTAACCATCAGGTGATTGATACCCCAATGGTAATGACAGTATAGGGGGTGGTTCACTTAATCCACCTCTGCTGGGAACAGGGGTTCTGGTAGCCTTATATTGCCTGATTGAATGAACCCCAATAGGATTGGTACCATTTCTTCATCAGAGTAGTGGTATTTTGGCTCTGATATCTCCCTTTTCTTCTATTGTCTATCATTACCACTAGTTTTTGTCTCAGTGGTGTTGACAGAGGTATTCTGCTTGCTTCTTTCATGTTCATTCTTTTTGGATCAGAAAGTAATATTTTCTTTTTGCTTGTCATCCCGGGCTTTGCTTTTTCCAGAGAGGGAAAGGAGGTGTTCCTTTCAGCTTACCTCATTGGCCAACTCTCAGAAAGTGGCGATCTGCTCATTTACCAGAATTGCGAGGTCAATCTTAATGCCATTGTGGCATAAGTGGACTCTTTACTCCTTTGTTAAGGTTGCCTTGCATTTGCTGGCTTCTTTCTGCCAGTGAGAGATGAATTCCTCTACTAATTTGTCATCCCTTTGCCTCATTAGGGAGAGGTCAACTAATGTCACATCTTTTTTAGTCATGAAGAACCTTACCAAAAATAGGTTCTGCATGTCAATCCAGGTCTTGGCTGACCCTGCCGGAAGCATCAAATATCACTGGAATGCCGGTCCCTTGAGCAATGAGCCAAATAATCTCAAGCAGAGATTGAGATAGACAACATAGTTTCCCATCTTGAAATTGAAGAGGGTGAGATGATGCTGGGGATCATCCGTTGCATCAAATGTATGAAAGTCTACCATTTGGAAGCCTGGTGGTAAGGGCTCGTTCTCGATCTCCAGTGGATACGGCCGATGATAAATGTTTGGTACTTCAGAAGGTAGGTTTATTTGTCGTTGGGCCATCCAGTTGTTCATCATCTCATTAAAGTGTGCCACGGGATCCGGGTTCATTTGATATGGTTATGCATGCACATTTGCAACGAACGGTTATGGTGGAACGTTCGCGCCAAATGATTGTGCACAAACATTAATATTGGGCAGTCGCCGAGGTGAAGCGATTGGGGAGGCCAGAGGTGAGGCATCCAGTCCTAGGGGATCTCCTCTTGGCGGGTTAAAGATGAACGGTCCCGGTGGCGTAACTGTTCCCATGGAGGGAATGTTAAGAGGACATGCAACATTGGATTGTTGGCCAGGATTGGAGGTTTGGCCAGCATTCTATTGTGTGTATGCCTCTCTTAACCTCTGATTTTAAGTCTCAAGTAGCTTCAATCATCGCATTATCTCTTCTATGGAAGTGGGGGCTATACTTCCCTCAGCCATATAAGACATGACTGTCAGGATAAATTGATGTTTGTGCATCAATTGGCGAGGAGATGTAGACACTTGATCTTCTCTTCTAGTATCTTCTGATAGAGAGTGAAATATTGGGGGAGTCACCATGGATCTAGCCATCGACCTCATGATGATCCCCTGACGAGGTGGCTAGGCGATGTTGGCAATAGGTCCCCGTCGACCGAAGTGGTGCAGACACTAACAGGCTGCACTTTCCTCTTCTTCTTGTTTCTTTTCCTTGGGCTACTAGAATCGGCCCTTCTTTCTCTTTTTTCCGCCTTTGATGCCTTCCTTGGCATCTGTAAGGTGCCTATTCTGTCGATCTCTCTTCTCTGAAAACATGAGAGATTGACTAAAGTAGAGAACATATTGCTTTCCTAGTATTTATCCTGGGGTGGACATGGTCTTCTTGCTATGGCAGTGTGCTTTTTGGATGGCAACTTCCATCCCTCCTGTTCTTGAATGATTAACCTATGGGTTAACCTCTTGTTGGAATTTCCTTTCTTTATCGTCCATCTTCCAGTTCTATTGGTAGGTCAAACATAACCCTTGGAAGCTTTGCTCTGTGTATTCCTTTTGGGATTGAAGGGAGCTCGTGTCTACCTCCGCTTGATTGCATTGGCGAGGTTGATAGCTATAACCTTCTTCTATTTCAGGAGAGTAGAGACCCAGGTACTCCCAGTCTTTGGAGAGTTTGGAGTGGTATTGTGGATAAAGTCATCTCCAATGATTCTAGAAGTATGAGGGGAAATAGTTTTTCTCCTCTGGCTTCTATTTTTCTTGTGCTTCTTTTCAACCTCATTGTTGCAAGTTGAGTCAGTAGAAGCCACTTTTGGAGCTGCTAGGGTAGCCTCCAATGTTGCTGAAACTGCTCTGGAAGCTACCGACATAGCTCCGGGCGAGGGGAAAAACCAGAGTCACATCCCTCTTGTAAATGGCAGGTGCCGAGCTGGTTGGCACCATAATGAAGAAGTGGGGAACACTCCCGTCAAAGTTGTGCAGGGTGTTGACAGCGAAGCCGCCACCTGGTAGAAATCCGAAAGTGAGTGAGGTTTCCATTAGGATTGATCTTGAGAGAAGAAAGAGAGTGAGAAAAGAAATGACCGAAGATCTGCAAAGAGCAACAAAAGAACTTAGTCAGTTTCATGAAAGAATAAAGTATCTAAGATGCATTAGTATTACTTTTTCTTAAAGATGAAGGGTGGGATGTTTCATGTTGGGTTCACCATTTTTGTAACAAGGATAAAAAAGAAGAGGAAATAAAAAATGATAACAACATCACAAGATTTGTCATCCTTTGAATGAATCAGAAAATTTTCATTTTTATTGATTGTCCTCAATTGATTACACTTGCTGTGTACATCAAAAAAAATTTATGTTCACATCGCAGACCACAAGTGGTCCTAATTATATCTCTCTAATAGGAGAAAACCCTTGATTAAAAGGAAAAGTACAATGCATCTTAGAAATCCAAAAATAAAATACACATACTCTC
>JAYJMB010005745.1:0-11678 GCA_036873735.1 Pouteria campechiana
GCATTTTATTTCTTCCTCATTATTTTACTATGCCTGATCTGACTTCTCGAGATCGCCCTCCGCGGCGTTCAAACAATGTCATAACTGACACATCTGATCCTAACTTCATTTACCTTCCAAAAGATGTATATCTAATCCGTAGGAAGAGGCACCTTGATGCATTTGGGCTTGGGATTCCGTTTTCATTTCTAGAGTTTGGATGTCCCCGCTATAGAGCAAAACTAAGGATTGTTTCTTGTCCTGAATAGGAAAAAACAAATTCTATAGTATCCACATCTCACTTCCAAATAGAGCTTATTACCGACTCCATTTTCACTCATCAGCATCCTCCATCCAAATCTCCTTCTCTTATAACTAAAGCTCTAAGTTCTAAGCTCAAACCTTCCCCCAAAAAGAAAATGGTAGTTTCCAAACCTTCCACTACCAAACTTCCTTCTTCTTTCCCTCAGCTTCCTCCATCCAAAACTCCTCCTTCTAGGCTCAAACTATCACCTTTCTAAATCAAACTACCTTCATACAAATCACTTTCTCCTCCTCCCATCTACTTAGATCAAGAGGAATATGCTTGTAGACTTAGAGCAAATAACATGACTCTTCAAGCTGGGCATCTCCACTCCTACCTTGAGATACTCACACCTAAATATCAAGCTCATCTTAGGGTTATCCCTCCATTGGTGCCCCCATCAGCATTACCAGTTGCATCAACATAAGCTTAATCAATTCTGGCAACAATGTTCATATCAGAAACAGGTCCTCAAGTATCTTTCAAAAGACCAAAGATGATTGGATCCAACAAACAGGAGCCAAAATCCAGGAAATAAATCTCTTTTTGCCATAGAGATGTTATCTGCAATGTTGATATGTACTCATTTTTTTGTATACTTACACTGTAAATTGAAAATTTGATAGGTACTCTTTAATATGTAATATTTATACTATAATTTGTAAATTTGATATATACTCATTGATATGTAATACTTAAACTATATATAGAATGATTATTATCTTATAAAAGATGGTTAGCAGCTTGTTTCATTTTATTTTTGCAAGTGAACTAGTATAGGGGATGGTCTTTCCAAGCTTTTGATTTTACTAGATGTGGATTACTCAATTTGTAGCTAAATTTACACTAATGAAATTGCAGGGTGAAAACTGTGAAATCTTACAAAGTTTAGTGGATCTTGGGATTAGAAGACATGGACAATGAGTTATAGGCATGGGACTTGGGGCATGAAGAGCGGGATATGGGACATGGAGAGCAGATATGGGACATGGATAGATGGACTTGAGATATGGGACATGGGACGTGGGACATGGACATGGACATGGGACTTTGGTCGTGGGACATGGGCATGAGATGTGGGACATGGAGAGTGAGACATGGGACTTGGGTCGTAGGACATGGACATGGAACTTGGGATATGGAGAGTGAGTCATGGGTCGTGGTATATGAACATTGGGAACCATTCATCCACATTTGGCTTCCTAATCCCGGATATGTAATATGAATCCGGACATGAATGAATAATTTTCGGACATGGGAAGGGCCACTGTGGTGCTTAGAACCGTTCATCATGTCTTGATCTAATACCCATGTCCAGGAACCGTTTGTCCATGTCTGGATTATAATTCTGGACATGGGATGAATGGTTCCAAGCATCACAGTGAACCTTCCCATATCCGAGAATCATTCATCCATGTCCGGATTCATATTCCATTTTTGAGATTATGAAGTCAAACATGGATGAATGGTTCCCAATGTCCATATCTCACTCTCCATGACTTACTCTCCATGTCCCAAGTCCCACCCTCCATGTCCATGTCCCATGTCCCACCTAACTTTTATTTTCTTGAATTAGAGAAGATAAATAAATATACCTATAAAATAACAGGTATAGAAGAGAATAGTGGTCAAGACATGTAGATGTAGATGGAGGAGCATTTTTCCTCAGATGAGTATAGTCATGAAAAATGATTGGACAACTCCGCTAAATTTTTTGTTGTCCTAACAATAGGGGAAAATATAAAATATAATTTTATTAGAGTATACATAGGTATAACACTATTTCAAGAATTCAATCTGGATTTAAAAATTACTTGCTTATAACTAGGCCCAAGCAACCCATTGATATGGTTTTCTTAATTTTAGGATGCTTTTTAAATTTTGAAAAAATTAAAATGCTCCAAAAAGGATAAAAATACTTGAGTATAAGGATGAATTCGAGAGTGACTGCTCATGAATTTTTTCCCAGTAAAATACTATATGATGTAACCGTTTTGCATGCTTTTAGAAATTTTTTGACATATATTTATTAATTATGTAAATAAAATAACCTAACTAGGTGGACATGCAGGTGGAATTTACCAATCTACCATGCTTTTATTATAAGGAAGTGTGCAAACGCATCTACTCAAGCCGACCTCTTGTAATAAATCTCCACAGTCGATTCATATGTTCGTAGAATCTAAGTATTTACATAGAGTCTTGCAAACAGATTAGTGTTTACCGCATGCTTCTTGCAGAAGTAAAAAAATCAACGGATACACCAAAATAACTATAAAAAATACATGGTATCTTTTTTTTACATCCTTCACTAACTCAAAGGCAAGTTAGAGTCTTCATGGTTGTATACAATACTTCGAAGCTTCAAAAAATTTACCAAAGGGTTTGCAACCTCCATTCATTGTAAGGTTTCGCGTAGTAAGTTCAGGTTAGGCATTAGTCTAGGGTAGGTCCCAAAAAGGTCTCGAATCATCTATTGTCGTCTTTCGAGTTCTCTTCCTAGTTGAACCCAATTTTGGTTCAGGACAACATATGTTCGGGCCAAACCTAGCGTCATCTCCCACTAATGTTGCTGCATATCCATAATTCTTGCTTTCAACTGGGATACCTCTAACTCTAGACTATCAATCGTTAGTCTGACCTGATCCTCTAGTGTTGTGAATAATGCATCCCAAGATCCGTTATTTGGAGAGCTGGATATCTTTGCAGTATAATAGTTTTTCAACATTGAGGAAGATGAGGTATGAGATGCTTCAGATGTCGTTCGCGCTATTATAGATATTCTCTTACATGATATATATCATTTCAACTGAGTATCACCAAACAGTAATAAATACCTATATGTTATTAATCTCCTAACACACAATCGACGTTCCTGTGCAACTTGAAGCATCGTAAATAATGATGGAATATTCGTGTCATTCTAAGTATTTAAACGGTTGTTCATGGACATCACCAGAGAATTAAGAAAAGAATAATAGATATAAGGAATGCGCAAATATTTTAGCAAGATAAATTGTAATATATTAAAATGTCAATTTATTCAAAACATCTATTACATATCAGAATTAAAGCTAACAACACGATGGAGAGAACTGGTATGTAACCATGTGTATGTCGTCTTCAACTTTTGAAGGAGACATCTTATTTCATGCTGATTGGAGCCAAAAAGGTGGTTGGGTGCAAAATGTTGGATACACTATTGTTCTTATAACATTTTTAATCTATTGATGTTTGCAGTTTACCTTGGAAAAGTGGTCTCCCCATGAAAGAATTACGTCTTGCTCAATGCGTTGCAATTCTCGCAGCAAAGTCTATAGCATTAATATCTCTCTGCGTAGTTTTTCGATCCTACATAAGGCCCTCTTCAATTAGTAACACTAGTTGGAATGAAAGAAGGCTTGAAATGTTTTGGACTTGGAGATGAAAGGCTAGGATGATGAGATGCTAATTTGTTCTTGGATTAATGCGTAAATTAAGTTCAGCTTCGGATATCGAAATGCACTCTTCTCCACCTTAACAAGGATGTATGTATCTCCGTAGAAATAAAGAATATCGAGCCTTCCAATAGTCATTTAAAAAGTTGCATTGAATGAGACTCATGACTATATTGCATATGTGTTATAGAGTATCTTATTAAATTAGATTATATTGTATTCAGTTATTAAGTATCACGTTACCCAAGAAAAATTAATCGAATATAATTATATTTGCTTATATCTTGTTAATTATTTGAGTCAAAAAAATTGCATTTTACAATACAAATAATTCTTTAAAGGAATACATGAAAAATTGTGACTCTTAAGTGTGACTTAGGACATAGGCATGAGACCTGGGAAATAGACATGGGACTTGGGAATGAAACTTGGGACTTGGACATGGGTCATGGGACTTAGGACTTGGGTCATGGGACTTGGGACTTGGGAGTTGGGACTTGGACATGGGTCATGGGACTTAGGACTTGGGTCATAGGACTTGGGACTTGGGAGTTGGGACATGGGCATGGTCACATGGACAGACGGAACCATTCATCTATGTCCCGAATTAATATCTCATGTCTAGAACTATAAATTTGTACTTGGACTAACCATTCATGACAAACAGAGAAGTTTAGCTCATGCCTCGAATCGAACTTCAATGTCCGAGATGCAAACCTTTTAAACACAAAGACAACTTGCTGAACAAAGATGTATAATGGCCTTCCAATCGCTCTAAATCACAATGACACAACAAAGGCCTTCCATTATCTAATCATAACAGATGAGTATAAATAACTATTTAAAATTGCATTTGAAGGACCAAGTAATCTCAAAATATGTCATCACATAGAAGTACTTTACTGTTTACATAAGTCACACTATGACAACTCTAAGCATTGTAAGACATAAAATACGCAGTCTTCTCTAGTGTGACCTTTTATTTTCACGTTGTGGATCTAGTATTGCATTTGGTTGGAAGTTGTGACTATATACTCCATCAATTGGGGCATTAACTGGTGGGGTTACCATATCATCATTTGAGGGTAGCATTAAATTAGGCTAATGTACAACCCTCACATTTTCGTTATTGAAGTTGGCACTACTTCTTTGAGCATCATTACATGCACCCGAGACATGTTCTCTTTTATATTATTCTATTAATTTTTAAATCTTTTTTAAGCCTTCAAAACTAATTTCATAAAGAGCCAAATCGCTGGTCTCATCACGAACAATTTTACCACATTCTTGCATTAAGTTGTGGTGCCGTATAATCTTTGAATTTTCAATAATTGATATTATGAGACATTTTTGGTGTATGATCTTCTCCTTAGGTCTGTGGGTCCACCTCCTCAACATTAGTTTTTCAGGCATACTGAAGATTTCTCGTACATGAAATACCACAAGAATATGTGTACACACTATTCCTTAAAACTCCTACTTTTTGCATGAACATGTAACCATTTTGCTTTCATTGTTCCATTCAACTTGTCTAACCCTTTCAGGATTACCATTTGAATATCTATGAATAACATATTGATCTATATAACCATATGACACACTAATCTGTGCAAAATAATACTAGCATTACTCAACTTCTTTCTGGAATTCCAAAAAAATCTCCTTTGTATACACTTTTGCCATGTCACAATCAATGGTGTGTTGTATTTTCATAACTGGTATGCCATATGTTATTTTACAATTAGCATCTATTTCTACTCAATGCCTCTCTTTAGCAGCATGTTCATATGCACAAGTAAATTTCAATAATTTTGTGTTGCGATGCACATATTTATCAAATAATGAATTCATGCTCTCAGATCTCCCTATAGTTGTCATGCTAGCCAAAAAATGACATTTAACATAAGTAGGCACCCACGCATTTATGATATTATACAGTTGCTGTAGCCATGAATAATTATACAAGCCATAAGTACCAATCATATCGGCCCATGCCTTTTCAAATTCATCTAATGTCTCACTTTTGTATATGTAATTAGACCAAATCTTGTGAAAAGTTGGATTATTATGGATCAAAATATCCATCTTTTTATTAAATTTTTTATTTAGATGTCATACGTAAAAAATATGGTGGGTTTGAGAGAATACATCTCTTAAAGGCACGAGATATCAATGCATTTTGGTCGGTCACTATTATTTTAGGAGCTATACCTTTCATCATATCAAACCATGCTTTGAATAATCATTTAAAATCGGTTGTGGTCTTACCAAAAAGTAGTTTCACCCTAAATAATATTGATTATTTATGATGGTTAATGCCACAAATTGTCCAAACGGCATATCATATTTATTTGTTTTATACGTCTGTCAAAACACATGACATCACGAAATGCCCCATTATCAATTTTGGCTACACTACTACCCCAAAAAAATGACATCAGATGTACTTCCTCATCCAATTGTAGGTCGAAACTAAATTGAGGATTGACTTTTGATTGACTCTGAAAGTATTGTAACAAGGCATCTGCACCTCCCCCCTCTTACTAAACTTGGATTGACATCGCCTTCTGTAAGCTTTTCTAAGGTCTAACTATGAAAACCCCAAATTCTCCAACCCACTTGCCTCACAAACCATAGAGTCTAATGCTTTCGCTACACCAACCCCAACTTGATTCAATCCTTCCATAATATCTACCTAATAATCCGGCACATTCTTATGTGATCTTAAATAATAGGATTTATTAGGTAATTCTAGACCATGGCTATGTTCAGGTACAAATCTTGTAACAACCTATTTATTACAACCCCCGCGTTTAGAAATCCCAAGTAATGTCATGCAATTACATCTAGTGAGACATCTCTTTTTATGCTTTTGCTTATTCTTTTCTGTAGGTTTAACATTTGAAGCTTTATGTGAATGATTTGAGTCAACCGGCAGGCAATCTACTTCAGTGGGTTTGGCATTTCTTAATCTCTCTTTAGGGCATTTAAAAACCTAACCACATATGTCTTCATTGACTAACTTTCTTGTATAGTTCTTTCTAATATTAAACCCACATAGTTTTGTATAACCATTGTAGAATTGATAAGCATTTTTCTCACTATCAAATTGCTAACCAATCTTTGGGGTTAGATTAATAGAAGCTTTGGGCAAAAATTCATGTATTCCTATCAATGAATTTTGTACAGCACTGCCCACTACATTCATATTATCGACTTCTGTACTGCCTATTTCAACACCTCGTCCATTTTGGATCAAGGGAACCTGCCCCATCCCTGTCATTTACATTTATAATATCTACATGTAAATTCATAGAACTAAAACAACCTATGTCAAAATAGATAATAACACATCCTTGAGTAAATGAGCTAATCACTACAAAACATGATATATAGTGTAAAAATTCAGATTAACAACCATTTAATTTGTAATGTTGGATTTATTTTACTAATCACAAATCTATTTGCAATTGAAAACTACAATAATAAAATCCACGAATAGGAATTAAATAAAAAAATTATTTAATTTAAATAAATTAAATCCAGTAGATATTTAATCAAACAACTGTTGTGCGATTCTAATATTTTCAATCTAGAGAAGCTTGAACAGCTATCTCATTTAAAGTAATGACAAAAAGCATATGGTGTTGTCATGAAACTAATGTAACTTTTAGAAAAAATAATGACAACAACGATAATGAATGAATGGAACGAATATGACTTATTTAAAAAACTTCTCTTTTGCTAGAGTAGAAGGTTTGACAGCTCCTTTGTGGTTGTGGATGGGTCTTCGAGGAATCAACCGATTTTCAAAATCTTCTCTAAGTGGATTTGAGGTAACGAACCTGCTGGAGTGGACCTGAAAAATAGATATGGGAAATGCGAGAGCTGGTACAGATCTGAAGAGAGAAATCGATTTTCGATTGGGGAAGAGAGTAAGCAGAGCAAACAAGGTGGGAGAGGGTGGCAAGATGGCACGCCACTATGAGTGAGGAAGACTTGAAGCACTCCCTATCGCCCACTTTCATACCGCATTTTGTGTGTTTGTGAGACGAAGTCAAAAAGCCTAATAGATTTGCCTAATTACAGTAAAGTTTTACTGCGTTTCGAAAATAGAGTTTACAGTGAAACATGCAATCTTGACTTTCAAGCATGGAGCATAATTTGGGACATGTATTACGTTAGTGTTTTACTGCATTTTGGACATAGAGTTCACAGTGGGACATAAAATCTGAATTTTCGGATATAGGACATAATCTGGAACATGGATTATAGAATGTTTTAGTGCATTTCAGACATGGACATGAAATTGGGATATTGAATCTGGGTTTTCGGACATGGGGCATAATTTGGGACATGGATAAAAAGAATGAAAAAATAAAATTTTCACTAAAAATAAAGCTTTTCACTAATGAAAATTTTCACTGATTATAGGTACATAATTACCATCCATTCATTCTATTTCAAGATGATATATTAATCAAAATGGGTAAAACATACAAAAAATAATAAAAATTTCACTAATGGAAATATTCACTAATTTTCAACTAGGTCTGGAAAAATAAAAATAATATAAACAATTTTCACTAATAAAAATAAAAAATTAAAATTTCACTAATTTTCAACTAGGCTTGGAAATTTTACGCCTCAAAAAATAATAAAATTTTTAATATAATATTTAATAATTAAGTACCTATTGGGATATATAAAAATCAAACGAATATAACTGGTTTCAACCACTTAATAAGCTATGAAATTGGCTGTAGTGAACCCTCATGGAAGAAATTGGCTCTAGTGAAACCTCATGGAACCGTTCCATGGGGGTGTCGTCAAGCGGGGGAATTGCATGGTGCATGTGGAGTGTGACGGCTGACCAATCATGGGAAGCCCCTTCCCAGTCTTCTTCAGTGCTGGCACGCCTGGAGCGGGGCTACTTGGAACTCCCACCACTTCACCGTTTCCGAAGCTTATCAATCAGACCATGCCGAACGTGCCAAACTATGCAGGGCCTGTCTCGGCGCTTTCCCTGGTCTGCTTGGTATGATTCCAGGTGTCGTCAATGGTGCCTCAGGAGGTGCAATTTTGTTTGGGGTTGGTGCCTCGCTCGGGGAAGTTTGCCGCGAGTATCTTAATGGACGATGCTCAATGAGTGATTGCAAGTTCAACCACCCACCACACAATCTGCTAATGACAGCACTGGCTGCAACTTCCATGGGGACACTGAGCCAGGCGCCGATGGTGCCTTCTGCAGCCGCTATGGCTGCAGCCCAGGCTCTTGTGGCTGCTCAGGCTCTTCAGGCACATGCTGCGCAGATGCAGGCTCAAGCACAAACTTCTGGTGATTCATCTGGTTCACTTTCACCTGACAAAGCTAGGAAGGCTGATGCATTGAAGAAAACACTTCAAGTTAGTACTCTCAGCCGCCCGCCCGCGACCCCCCACCCCCCTCTGACAGCAAAACATCTGAAACAGCTTTTTAGCTACTGCGGTACTGTTGTTGGATGCACCATTACAGATTCCAAAAAAACATTTTGCTTACATTGAATACTCAAAGCCAGAAAAAGCTATAGCTGCTTTGGCGCTGAACAACATTTATGTGGGGGGCCGGCCAATGAATGTTGAGATGGCAAAATCCCTTCCCTGGAAAATAGTGATCGGGAACTCTTTGCATCAGTCTTCTCTGCCTATGGTAATGCAGCACGCGTTTGCAATGCAGCAGATGCAGTTTCAGCAGGCTTTACTGATGCGACAAGCAATAGTTTCACAGCAGGCTGCAAGCTGAGCAGCAACAATGAAATCTGCAACTGAGATGGCATCAGCAAGAGCTGCAGAAATAAGCAAAAGTTGAAAGCAGACGAGTACAGCAGAAAAATCGAGATCGCCGGAGCAACAGTCTGCAGCAGCGGTTTCTGTCGGACAACAAGGAGAATATCCCACCGGAGAGTTCGAGATCGGCGCGAAGGCTGACTCGGCCGAGGAGGAGCCCGTTGCCTTCTTGGTACCCACGCTCGCCCCTTCACGACATCACTGCCGTCGTCAGGAGGAGGAGTCGACTTCGAGCAGCAGCTGCGCTTCGCCAGAGACAAGAGAGTGTAAATCATTCTCCAAGTGCCCTTACCCAGCACTCCCCCTGGACAGGAACTGCAAAAATCTGAGCAGTGGTCACCAAGCCACAATGAAGATTCAGACCCTCTACTTAATGTCCCTGATCTGCCTGCCAGTCCTGCTCCCATGAAAAGTACATTGCAGCCAATTGAAGGCCCACCTGAAGCCTCGCCATCAAGCGATGGATTGGTCCGTAATGAAAGAACACTGACTGCTGCTGAGAAGAAAATGTGAGGAATCGATTGATGAATTCAAGAAGGCGGTGACAGAGAACTTGAAGAGGATGGAAAAGGTGACTCCAAGGAAGAAGACTGAGACACGCACATTGATGTGGATGCGATGATTGAAACACTTCGTTTCCGGAAGGAAATAGGGGCAGACAGAAAGTCAAGGAAAAGCTGTCTCCAGCAAGCAATTAAAGCAGACAGCAACTTTTCCAAACTTGATCGCGTAAGCTAGGAGAAAAACCATTTCACCCGCGTAGACAACGGCGCCTCTCCTCACCAACTCGAAGACTGCAAAATGGGGCATGTAGTTGTCCACTCGCGTAGCCAAAGGCAGCGTGAAGCGCGTAGACGAAGTTTGCAGCAGAGCCACGTCTCTTTCAACACTCCATTCGCGAAGACGGGCCTGGCTACGCTGACAGATGGCGTAACCAAAATGAAAAGATATTTTGAAGCGTCTTAGTCCGGTCGGCAAAGCAGAAGGCAAAGCCGGTCCCACTACTCGCGTAAGCCGGCCGAATACGTCCAAAAGCAAAAGGCGGCAGCTGCTTTCTTTTCCATTTGCGCAAGCGATGAAGTGAGTACCGTAGGCAGCATTAATGGAGGGCAACCGAGCAACGGCAATTTTCTATCCCTGCCCGACATGGCAGAAATGGCCCTCAGCCAAGGAAGCTGCCTACGGAGTCGCTGGGGCATTGCACGCAGCGTGGACAACAGCATCTCTATTTGAGGTTTTCCCATATTTGTGCCCATGATAATCCCAGATTAGTTGTGTAATAACTTCTATTAAAATTTAATACAAGATTTGTCTTTTATGCTAATGTGGTAAGAATAGAAATTTTGACCATTGATAAATTGATCATAGATTTTAAGATTTAAAAAATTTATTAATTATTTAAATCGCGACAACTTATGTAGCTTGGATGGTTAGAACCATAATCAAAGAGAGAAGAAGTCAAGAGTTCGAAATTAAAGTAGTAAAAAATTATATAATTTTACAATTTCATTCTCACTTTTGAAAAGGTGGGACCCACAAGAGGAAAAGCCTTATCCTCCCTTATCAAGAAGTTAAAAACTTATTGCGTAGAAAAATTTTAGGAATTACGTAACAAGAGTAATTCTCTTTTAATAGCAGCTAGGTTTTCAAAAAAAGAGAGAAAATTTTTGCTACGGAAAGAGAAAGAGAGAGAGGAGAAAGGAGAAAGAATTTTTGAGAGATTTTCGATCAAGAAAAATGAGAGTTGCTCCTTTATTCTCAAAATCAGTAAGTAGAATTATTATTTTTGCATTAGTTAGATCTATAAAAATTAATACAAAAGAGAATGAATGCATCAACTAGATTTATGAGTTTGATGCATGCAATTTTAGTTGATGCATAGATTTATTTGAGAGCATATTAATTAGACTTTTTCTTGAATTAATATGCTAAATTTATAGAGATTTGAATGCCGAATTTAGATAAATGAAATTCTTGCTTTAGATTGACAAATCTCAAATTTATGTACTTTATTAGAGTAAATTAAATTCATCAAGATATTATTCAAAGCATGATTCTTATAATTTCACTTGTTGGATTTTATTTCATGTTAGAATATGATAATTTCATAATATTATCACCGTTTAAATTTT
>JAYJMB010005746.1:0-11678 GCA_036873735.1 Pouteria campechiana
GTTAAATGAATAATTTGGTATTGTTGGTAAGTTATGAAAGATTTGTAATAATTGATATGTTTTCATATAATTGAATTGTAAATTTGATCGAATTCATTTTAATTGAAATTCCTTTTTGAGTTAATGTGACATTTAGTGCTAAAGGTGGCCTAATTTTATGAACATTTTAAGTCCCTTAGATAAGGCATTGGGTACGCATTTTTCATTCTATTCATTCCATTTCTTCTCCTATGCCCTAAACTTCATGCCCTAGCCCCATTTAGCCTAAATTCATGCCTTTTTAGTTTGGAAAATTCCTTGTTTAGGTAGAGAATCACTCAAGCATGCATCTAAGCTTGGGTTTTAGGAATTTCGTGGCGGAAAATGGAAGAAGATCCGATTTCTTGCAAACGAAGGGTGCTATTTCAAGTTTTGATATTGGATTCTCGTCCATGGGAGGGAGATATGATTAGAGGATAAATCACTTTTCTCCAACCGAATTTGGATTTTTGTTAGCTAGTGTTTTTGTGAATTTTTGTGAACAGCAAAAATATGGGGGAAAATGATAGACTTTTTGTATTATTTATGAAGGAAATAAGTTAATGGATTGATTATAGTGATTTGGACATAAGAATTCATGGTTTTGGCTTATTAGGGTGTGAAGAGTGAAAATTGGGGAATTTCATGATTTAGGTATGAATTCATGGGGGAATGTGTAATTCATGACTTATAATATTTTGGGACATGTATGGGGTGATTTGGATATCTAAAATCAAATATTCGACCTTGACCTAATTGTGGTTTTGTGCATGGCTTATATGAGCATGAAGTGTCTACATTAAAAGCATAATTGAGGCTTAATCGCATTATTCTTAAGGTTAATTAAGTGTCAACCAAGTTACATACAAGCTAAGTGATGAGTTTAAGCTTGGTAGCAGTCAGCTAATGAAATTTATGTTAGCCAGTTATCAAGATTTATTCATTGTTAATGAAATGATGATTATCATATCTTTAATAAAATTTTCCATAAGAGAATTGATGCAAATCCTTAATACATGGATGATATGAATTAAAAAGTGATTAAGGAAGAATCCATATTCAACAAATTTATGATTAACATTCGAGTGCTATTATGCACTTCAAGAAAAAATGGATTCGATAGTAGCCTCATCGTCTTTGATCTAATATGAATTAGTTAACATTGCTTTTGCAAATAAATGACATTGTTGTATTTACATTGAATATTTCTTTGTAGGGCCATTGGAATATAGAAAGAAAAAAATTGTCGAGTTTGATGAGCTACGAAACTTGAGGCATAAAAAAGCAAGTAGGCCCCCATTTCTGGTTACTTGCATGGGAATTGCCCATTTGTTTAAATCTGGGTTTGTATGTTAGATTGGGGATAGGGGATATCCCATTTGTTATGAATACATATGGGTGAATCCTATTCTAGTTAATGATTGTCATTTATGTTAGTTTGTGAAGGCTCAAAAGTTAGGAAAACTTAATACCCTTTGAATTGACGTTATTTGTGATTGTTTATGATGTGAATGGAATGAGTATCTTATGATACTTATTCTTATGTATGGATAAATAATACCTCATGGTCATGATGAATAGTATGTTTCATATGGCTTCATTTGAATGCCTAATTTGAGGGGAATAGAGAGCATTCCCTAATTTTGTTTAGGAATGAATGTGTCTGTTATAATATGGTGAATAATATCATATAATTAAGGTGTTTAGAATCGGTTGAATGGAATTAAAAGAATTATGTATTACATTTGAACATTTGATATGATTCTATATGTTCTAATCATGATAATCTCATGTTTATGAGTTCTAATTGTTATTTTCTATTATTGCCTATTTACTGAGTTGCTTGGACTCATGCCTTCTTGTTAAAGTTTTAGCTGACAGGTTAGACAAGGGACTTATGAGAAAGGCTGAAGCCATATGGTGTATGGTGTACTTGGGCTGTTACCGTTTTTTGTATATTTGTATAACGATAATTGTGTAAGTGTATAAGTGTGTTTTAATGATTTCAAATGATGTATAATGTAGTAGAATGACATATAGTATAATGGCATGTCATAATAGTAGAAATTGTATGTGATATGAATATGGGTATGTTTATTACCATCATGGGAAGAAACAGGTTTTGGGCCGTGGGTAAATTAGGATAGGTTAATGATTTATGATTTAAGTTATGTTGCTATATGATTATTAAATTTAATGTTATTATTGATGAGTGTGTTTTATACTGGAAATTGTGTGTGTGGATATTAGAAATTTATTCGACTAATGTATATCACGTTTTGGACCATAAAAATATAGGGTTGGCTCTGCCAAATTTTTGAGTAGATATTTTCCTTAAAAATTAGAAAATTATGAGGTTATGGGAAGGTTTCCCTCAAGAAAAAGTGAAATAGTAGCATCCCACATTGGTCCCATTAGGGAATAATCTACGAAATGATGAAAATGCATAGGGTGGGGTGTGGGGTGTTACACCAATGTGACGTTCCTAAAAGTAATGGATGTGTGTCTCTACCCACTTTCAGACTTTTTTGAAAGATCATAATCAGGCTTCACCACAATCTACGTCTAGTCGTAACCCATCTTCTCACACCCATAACTTCTATTAACAATACCATCCTTGCTACACTTCTATCAATCCTATGTAACTCTATTTGTAAGGAAATGCAATTAAATGGAATGAAATGTTTTATGTTTTACTTCTACATTTTTTTTTGCATATTCTGTATCTTTCATATTTTCATTCCCCTATGCCTTTTTTATTAAAGGGAGAGAAATTGTATGTCTATTAGTATTAGAATATAGTTCATTCATTCAGGGGGAGGATGCATTTAATCATGGGGAGCTATGTATATCTTGTTATGATTAGAATATTTACATTTAGTTCTCACATGCCTTATACAATTTTACATCTTTTGGAAGGGTAATTCACTCAAATGTTTTCTCGTCACAAAAAAGGAAGAGAATGTTGATCCAAACCTCCTTTGCTTAACTTGACTTTGATGATGAATGTAATTAAACAACTGAGTTTTGACGATGAGCAAAATCATGGGAGTAAATGATTAAGGTACTAATTGTTATTTTTCCTAAGTTTGTAGTAATAAGTATATAAAATTTATCAAGGAAATAACTTAAATTAAGTGGACATTGCACACAAGATCATATTCGAGATAAGATCCACTAAATATAGGAAGAAAAAATAAATGCTCAAATGTCTAATGACCCTAAAATGAAAAGAGAATTTTAGACACAATAGGACATGTCTGAAATCATGAGGAACAAATTCAATAAGTTTAACATGTCTAAAAAGATGAAGACTGTAGACATAAGAACCTTATCTAAAAATGCTTTAGACATAAAGTCCAAGCTTCCAAGCCTATATTATAGTTCAAGGATATGTTTAGCATCATTCAAGAATCCTAAAGTCACTTCGAACATTCTTAGAAACCTACCAAAGTATTAAAGAAGAGATGCCTAAGTTTGGACACAAGCAAAGCTTCAAACTATGCTTCAAATGGATAACATGACACTTTAGATGCTATGGAACCATTTCGGACATTGTGAAGTAGAGTTCAAACATGCTGAAGTTTGAAGTCTAGTTGTTGAAGAGTTAATGTTGTTTTGATTGTTATGAAGTTAATATTTTAAATGTTGTCAAACCAATTTCAGACAAAGCTAAAGTTCAAATGCTCAGCAGCTAAGCAATTCACAATGCTTTAGACGTTGTGAAAAACTTACTTTAGATGTTGTGAAGCACTTTAGATGAAGTTGGTTTGTGTCTATCATAAGAAGTTCAAGTTGCATAACTTTAGACATTGTGAAGTTACTAATTTGAATAGTCCGAAACTATGAACTACTCCAACAGTGCAAGTTTCTGATGAAGCATTCTTTCTCTTTCCAGACATATTTATTCTAGATAGTATGAATCTGAAAGAATGAATGGTTAGAAATTTTGAAAATTTCCTCACATTTAATGCTTGCCACCAACCTCAATAGGAAGATTTTAAAACGAGTATAAGAAGAGTAAATAGGGACGTTCCAAAGATAGAACATTCAAAGAGCATTTACTTAGAGTAAAAATTTTCTTCCAAGAAGCTTTCAACTCCTCTGCACAAAACGGCAATCTGCATTCAAAGCTTCCTTTGTAATTTTTCTAGAGTCTTAAACTTGTGTACTTATATATTTTACATTCATCTCTTTCTCATTTAATCCTTTGTAATTAGCCTAAGTAAGAGGCATTTTCTTGTACAATCTTCATTTTTTATTTGGGATAGCAATCAAGGGGCTTGCTGATTGTGTTGTCATTTACATCAAGTGTGTAAGACTTGTTGGGTTTTTTCTAAACGTTTGTTGTTGAGTTTTGAAAACCAACAGTTCTAGAAGTTCATTGGTGAGCTTGTAAAACCAACAAGTGTTTAATGGAACCTGAGTGCAAAGAGAGAGGATGACTTAGAGAGTGGAGTAGGTGTCATTTTGTGCCAAACCACTCTAAAAATTCCTATGTAGTATGTTGCGTAATCTGTTCCATTCTTTTAGCAATTTTATTTTAATTTAGCAAAAAATTTTAGAAGCTCAATTCACTCCCCCTCCCCCCTCTTGAGCTACCTCTTGAACACAACTAATAGAATTTTCTTCCTCTTGATAATTTATTTCTTTAATTCATAGTTGTTTGTAGAAGAAAATTTAGTCTAATCTTTTAGTAAGATCTTCTTCCTCTTTATCAAGCTCATTCTTCTTCTTTTCCTTTTTCTAACTTCTCTCTTATTTCATTCATTCTTCTCATTAAATATTTCATTTGCATTTCTTTGATTTCTTCATTATTTTCTTTATCCACAAGCTCTTCCTTGCTAACTTTACATCCTTTGTTCTTTCCTTCTTTTTAAATGTCATTTTCAGCTTGTGAGGATTCTCTTTTGTATTTGATTTCTATAATATCTTCCATTTGTTGTTCTTTCATTTTGTCTTGAGATTGCTGCCTACCAACTTATGGTGGTTCTTCTATGCATTTGACTTCTAATTGTCTTCAATTTTCTGCTCCATTTTCACTTCTTCTTTTTCTTTTCCTATACACTCAAATCTATCTTAATAGAAAGGTTAATATCATTTGATAGCAATTCAGTTCGCCCCTCATTAATTATCTTAAGATTGTCCCAAATTTCCTTTGCAATTTTACAAACGAAGATGTATTTGCTTATAGTAAGGAAGAGAGCATTGAGTAAGACATTCATAGCCTTCGCATTTAAAGAACTTGCTCTAAGATCATCATCAATGGTGTTAATGCAAATTATTTTCCAAATTTCAAAGTCATTGGCTAAAAGAAAGGTTTCCATCCTTTTCTTCTAATAAACATAGTTGGTTCCATCAAAATATGGAAGTTGGGTGGTTGATTGTCCCTTAATAAACATTGATGTTGAGAATAATGGGTTAGCCATATGGGATATCTACAAATAATTATGTAGCCCTCTCTAATACCACTTGTTGGTTCCTAAGGCCATGCTTAACCTAAGAGGGGACGGGTGAATTGGATTTATAATTTTTTTCTTGCTTCAACCCTGGTTAATTAAATTCCCTCTCTTTTAAATGATTTGCTACTGAATGCATATAATATAATGTAAAGTGCCAGCAAATAAATCAATCATAAACAACAAATATAATATATAATGGTTCGAGGCAACCTCCTTACTCCCCTCTTCCAAGCGCACACCCCTTATGTCTTAGGTTCCACTATCTCAATAGGGAATAAAAATTAGTGCAACCGCACTCTTCTAGATTCCATCTCTAGGGGGCATAAACTAGTGCCTCTTGCACACTTCTAGATTCCATCTCTGGGGGCATAAACTAGTGTCTCTTGCACTCTTCTTGATTCCAGATCAGGGGGGCATAATACAAACTAGCAAATTGTTTGTGATACACACTCAAACAAACACATTTGTTCTTCTTGAGATTGGTCTTTAATATCAACTTAAGGAAATAAAAAATAGAGATGATAAGAAATAAATTACACTTTGATCGTGTTTCTTTGAGAAGCATAGGGGAAGTCTTGATAATCTTTGAAGCTCACTTCATGAAGATGATCTTCAGTTTTTTTTGTCAAAGAAAGCCTTAAATAAGATATGAAGAAGGTTGAAGCTTTAGCTTGAGTTGCAAAAGATCGATAAGGTTAAAGCTTAATGAATTTTTTTAGTCTTCCTTAATCTCTCTTGTATCATCCTTCTGAATATACTTTGTTTCATTTAAATTCTTCATCAATTTCTAGTCATTGTAGACAATGGGGGAAGATTTCAAAGCATTTCAAAGGCTATATTTTTGACTGTTGAAGCAACAAGCGCATCACAAAAGCTTGGGATATTGGTTGTGAATGATTGGGGAGTTGGGTCTTTGCTGGAGCATCATAGGTGGTAGGTGCAAAAGGCTGCAGTATTAGCTGCACCATATGAAGTAGGCATAGGTAGTTGTGGTATCGTAGGCGATTTGAACAGAAACTTGACAAATCATTCTGCACTCGCTCGAAGACCACAGGCAGTGGGCATAGGCACCTACAGTTTTCTCAAGTGATATGAGCAATAATTACTATAGAAAACTTACTATAGTAGATTATTGTAACAAATTTCATCAGCAGGTTACTAAAAAATTTTAAAGTATACATTGACCCAAATCATGATAAATTGAGTTTAATGCAAGTTGGATCATTACAATTTATTCATTCTCAAATGATTTAGAAAATCATAAAACATATTTAAATAGAACTCAAGTTGAAAACATATGTAAATTAATGCTTCATTGGGTACTTAAAAATAATTTCACAACCCCTTTAGGATTAATTGTCCCTCTAACAATTAATCACTCAATCAAAAAATGTATAAATAAGTAAGATATAATGATTTTTATAGTGGTTCAAGTAAACACTCAACTCCACTCTTCTAAGAACATTTTCCTCTTAGTGTCTTGGGCTCCACGATTCTGAATAATAAAAATACAATAGTGCTCTCAGAACGCTTTTAGATTTCAGTTCTAGGGGGCATAAACAGTGCTTCTAGTACTCTTCTAGATTATAGCTCTAGAGGGCATATTCATAGTGCTCCCAGCACTCTTTTAGTTTCCAATTCTAAGGCGCGTGAACAAACAAATCTTGTCTGCACTGAGACAATCACAACTCTTCTTGAGTCTAGTCTCAACCACTAGCTTAAGGAACGTTATAAGAAATAAATATAAGAAATTTAAGCACAGGAATTTCTAAATAAGCACAGGGGAAGGTTTCTGAATATTGAATGTAGAAGTAAATGGTCTTCCCAAGGTAGTTAAGAGCCTTCGAAGAAAGTTGAGGAAGATTTGAATGCAAGGCTCTTGACTCTTGAAGGATTGTAAAAGGTTTAGCTAATATTAGTAAATGCTCTCAAGAGGATTTGAATAATGTTTTCAAAACTTCGCTGCTTCTTCCTATTTCCAACGATGCTCCATTTATAGCTACTTTGAATTCTAATTGTTAAAAGGTAAGTGAGCTCCTTTAATGACAAAAGTCATTATGATTGGTGTATTTTGAATTCTCTGACTTCTGATTAATCCAGTATGTTGGAATGCCTATAGTGTAGTCCTTGGAGAAGATAATTTTTTGGTTTCTTTATAAGCTCTGGTTGAGGTATAGCTGCAATGGCTAACTTTTTCATCAACATGGAAAAAGTGTTATTAATGCTGAGTGAAGATCAATAATTAGTCCTGATCGTTGCTCGTCTTTAACTTATGATAAATGAAGTATTTGTCTAGCTTTTTATAAGACAAAGTTCCTTTGTCTTCATCTTTCATAAGTAGTAGATGAACCGTTCTTTCCATTGCTGCTAGAAAAGTCATCCATTCAAGTTCTTTGCCTTGTGGTTTGTCTATTGAACTATAGAAGCATAGATGTCCTATTTCTTTAGTGCTTCATCTATTAAGTTGTCTATTGTAAGTAACAGACAGAGTGTTGGAGTGTAGATGAATTTTTTTCACGCCTTCGTCTGATGTAATATTTCTCTGCTTTGTCTGTTAACAGTAGATGATCACTGACGAATTCTTTGCTCTGCCACATAGTCCTTGCTTCATCCGCTTTATCTGTTAACAGCAAATGATCCTTGCTTCTTCGCTTTGTTTGTTGATGGTAGACAAAGTTTGTTCTGTTGGAAGATCTTCTCTCCTTCCACCTTTGTTTGTTCTCATGACACAACCATTAGATTAACTATGGCTAGCTTATAATAGATGAAGTCTGTTGTATGCATATTGTCTTACATCCGTTAGATATAATCTTCTACTTTAACAGATGAATGAAAACAATCGAGTCCTTTTCATTATTGCTTTGTCTATTACGACTTTGTCTTTTGCTTCTTTACTTGCTCAAGCCTTGTCGTCATGGAATTTGTTTTCTATGCTAATTTTTCTTTAAGACCTGCAACTTGATTCTGTATGCTAAAATTAGTACATAATCTTTAATCAAGTTTTGTTTGTCATCAAAATAATGCATTTATATCAACATTCTCCCCCTTTTTGATGATGACAAAACTTGATTAAAAATTATGTCATAAAAGATAATCACCTCCTGAATGTGTGTAGATAAAAAATGTTTACAATATTTAAAACATTCCACAAGTTGTCATCATCTAATGTTTCCTTATCTTGTTATATATATATTATCTCCTAAATTATTTAGAATGTATTCTCCCCCTGATTAGTTTGAAGATTCTCCATTTTAATATATTTCTTTTGTTTTTTGGTTTTGAGATAATTTGCATAGTCTTTTTCCCCCTTTTTGTTAGAAGTAACATGAAAATATCCACTCCCAGTAAGTATAGGCTAAACATGAAAAGAGAAACAAATAAGGATAACATTTCATTTATTTCAGTACAAGCAACAATACAAAGAAGGTTGGCCTAGATACAAACATTTTAAGTTTGGGGAGATGGAGAGAGAGAGAGATTGTTGTAGACTCAAAGATGGTGTCCAAAAGGCGGGGGATGTGCATCCAAAACTTAGAGTGGTTTCTTCAAGTGTGAGAAACCAAAGTTTTGGTTGGTGAATGGGAAGATGAGGGGTTGGAGATGGATGTAATATACTTGTTTGTTCCATTCCCCTCCTCTTCAAATGCCCAAGATGATGGTGATATGTGAATTAGGGCCTTCCGACAATGATTGAATTGATGAATGGTCTTTGCAAAGTCAGATTTTGAAGAGAAATGCTTCTGAGAGAATTGATGGAAGAGTAATGAACACAGAAGCATTATCATCCCTCTAGGAAAACAACTAAAGAAGCAACAGTTGATTCTTTAGTCTCCACCGTGCGCTTGTCTTCTCTCTAAGATTGCTTCTGAAATTTTCTTCTTTGAAGAGTTTCATTTTGGTGGTGCAGAGAAGGATTGTGATTCAGGGGTTAAATAGATTGATTATAGGGGCTATACGAGGTAGTTGACATGATATTTTTGAAAATAGAGAATAGTTCTTGCTAACAATAGAATTGGATGTGATAACCATAGCTGTAAGTTAATTCCAGCAAGAAAATGAGGTATACTCAACCTCGAGAATCAATCTTCAGATGAAGTACAAATAGAGAACTTGATACAAATAACTTACTTCATATGAGACAAAGTCTAGTCACAATAGAGCATATTCAACATCACAATTTTAAGCACAGAAGCATTAGAGTTTTTATTCTCAGATCATCACATTTGTCATGCCTTGTAGAAGGAGTCTAATGATGGTGGCTTAGTAACAATATCAGCAAGTTGAGCATTTGTAAGTACATATTCTAGACATATATCATATTTTTCAACATGATCTCTAATAAAGTGGTGCCTGATTTCTATTTGATTAGTTCTTGAATGTAAAATAGGATTCTTTGTCAAGAATATAGCACTAGTATTATCACATTTAATGGGTATGTCTTTATAGGTTAGTCCATAATTGAGAAGTTTTTCATCCACAACAATTGAGCGCAACAACTTTTAGCTGCTATATATTCAGCCTCTACTATAGAGAGGGCAACACTAGTCTATTTTCTAGAGAACCGTGATTCTAAACTACTTCCTAGAAATTGACAGGTTCCACTAGTAGTACTTCTATCAACTTTATATCCTTCAAAATCAACATTAGAATATCCAATCAGTTCAAAATTAGTTCCTTTGGGATAATAAAGTCCTAGATTTGTCAACTAGATACTTAATGATTCATTTAACTATAGTAAGATGAGATTCTCTAGGACTGGATTGAAATCTAGTGCATAAGGATACATTAAAGAGAATATCTGGTCTGGATGCGATAAGGTAAAGAACAGATCCAATCATACTTTTATATTATTTGATCTAAAAGTTTACCTTTTTCATCCTTGTCCAACCTTGTTGATGTGCTCATTGGAGTGCTTCCTGCCTTAACTTCTTCCATTTTGAACTTCTTTAACATCTCTCTAGTATATTTGGATTGAAAAATATAATTTGCATCATCTCTTTGCTTGGTATACAATCCAAGAAAGTAATTTAGTTCTCCCATTATACTCATTTCAAATTCATCCTGCATGATCTCTGAGAAATCTTGATAGAGTTTTTCATTAGTAGCTCCAAATATAATGTCATCCACATAAAATTGAACTATCAAGATATCTTTGTTAATATTTTTGATAAATAGAGTTGTGTCAACCATTCCACTTTTGAAGACACAACTCCACTTTTGTACTTATGATTACTTAAGAATTTTCTCAACCTTTCATACCAACTTCTTGGAGCTTGTCTCAAACCATATAGTGCCTTGGTGACCTTATAGACATGATTGGGTTGATCATCATTCTCAAAACTAGGAGGTTGATCTACATAAACTTTTTCACTTAAATATCCATTTAGAAATGTACTCTTTACATCCATCTGAAATAACTTAAAGTTCCTATAGGATGCGAAAGCAAGTAATATTCTAATGGCTTCTAATCTAGCTATAGGGGCATATGATTCTTCAAAGTTAATTCCTCCTTTCTGAATACCCATTTAGTTTTGATTAAACCAATATTCTTTGGTTTTAGAACTAATTCCCTTACTTTGTTCCTTTTGAGCCGGTTAAGGTCTTCTTGCATTATTATAATCCAATTTTCATCTTTCAAAGCTTGATCAATGTTAGTTGGTTCTATTGTAGATATGAAAGCATAATAATCACAGACATTTTACATAGACCTTCTTATTTTGACATTATCATATACATTTTCTATGATTTGCTTTCTAGGATGAGTAGTAATGAATCTCAAATCAATGGGAGGTTGATAGGGAACATTACCTACTCGTACTTCCTCTTTATTTTTTTAACTCTATATGTCTTCACAATTTGTGTCATCCTCTTGATCCTTCAATTTAATCTTATTCATATTTGTTGTAGCTTCATCTACATCGCTATCACACTCCTTTCTTGGGGTTATATTTGCTTCATCAAATTTAACATGTATGGACTCTTCTACGACCTATGTTTTATTAATGTAGACTCTTAATGCTCTACTATTGGAAGAGTAATCAAGAAAGATAGCTTCATCACTCTTTGGATCAAACTTTCTAAGGTTATCTTTTCCATTATTCAGCACATAGCACAAGCATCTAAAGGGATGGAAATATGAGATGTTTGGTTTTCTTCCTTTCCAAAGCTCATACGAGGTTTTCTTTAAGATTGCTCTTA
>JAYJMB010005747.1:0-11675 GCA_036873735.1 Pouteria campechiana
CCCTTACTCACACTACTACAGAAAATTAGATTGGAGCAAGGTTCTAAATTTGGTGTGCCCACGACAGCACCACCAGGTTGTATGTAGAAAAGGGGAATGGTGCATATCCCCTTATTTCTTTTCTGTTATGTATAAATAAAGGGGATTAGAGATTATCTCATGATTATTATAAATGTATGGATTTATGTGCGATAGTAAGTATCCCTTGATTGTCCATTCAGTTATAATGATCTGAATGTGTGTGTAATGATGGAATGGAAGCATTCCATAAGTTGTGTAAGGGAATGATAAGTGCATTGTTTTAGTAGAAGATTAACATGGAAGTACTAAGGGATGCCAGGATGGCATCATTATAATGTGATATGTCTTATGCCTGTATGGCATAGTATGTTATGCTATGTTGTACATTCTAGGATGAGATGTGAGGGCATTGGATTCATGGTTATGGTTCATGGATCCCATGACAGAATGATTGTTATATTCATATTCATGGTTTGTTGTGAAATATGTTATTTTGGTAGTATGCCTTCTTATTGAGTTTGCTTGGGACTCACGCCTTCTTATTCTTATTATTTAGCAGCTAGGACAGGTACAAAACTTCAATTGTGGGTTGAAGACTTATAAGGAAGATTGAAGAAATATTTTATGGTATGATTAATTCGGATTATAATCCCATAGTGTATTTGTGTAATTGTATAAGTGTATTCAAAAGATTTCACATGATGTACAATCAAATGTATGGCATGTCATAGTGAAATAACCATAATATTGTGATTGAAATTGTATTATTTCAAGAAGGTAGATTGCCATCATGATCAATTCTGATCTTGGGCAGGTAGCTGTGGGTGTGGATGTGATTGTTTTATGGTTAGTGTTCTTGTTTTATTATTTTGAAAATTGTAGAATTATATAATTAATATATGTCAGGTTAAGATCCTTATTATTTAAGGTAAACTCTATCGATTTTTGGCAGAAAGTTTCCTTAGAAATAGAGGTGGGGCAATACAGCCAACTAGGCATCTCAGTATCAGGCCATCAAGGCCTCCACCATAGATAGGTGCCAAGTCATTCCAGGCTATCCTAGCATCACAGTCATGCCCAGCCCCAAGCCATATAGGCTATCATCTCATATGGATGTCGGGTCATACCGAGCTATCTAAGCAATGCATGCCATGCCCCAAGCTATCTAGCCTATCTCTGCCACCACCAAGGCATATTGTTATTTGCAACTATGCCCCACCATGGCATGGTGGCACCCTGTTGATGCCAGTCTGTCCAAACCTCTACAATCTAGACACATCCCATGGTTGTCTTATCAAATCACTACCATGGCGTATCCACACACACCTCACAGGTGTCTTATTGGATCTAAGCCTCTATCAGTGGGAAGGCGGCCACTCTCCCCTCCTAGCCTCTACCACACCACATCTATGCCATACAAGCATGATCATAACATATTGGTGGATTTTCCATTGGGCTTCCATCACACCATGCCAATATTTCATCATGTCAGCCTCCAACCATCACATTCCCTAAGGCTTGCACATATCATGTCACATAATTTTACATACACATAGTACATGTCCCATATATACAAATTCTTAACAATCACTTACATTAATCAAATGCATCAAAGCAAACACAAGGGAATACCCAAGTTCATCAATCAAATTAGTAATCAAAACAACTCAATTTACCATAACAACATCCAATGTGAATCCATGCAGAAGGATACACAATTTCAACATTACTAATCATAGCACACATAACAAATCAGATAATTCGAAATGTTCATAAGCAATTTGGGGAATATTTAGTTTAGTATCTTGCCTCATGATTGACTATCATGGAATGTGTATTGACCAGCTTCTAGCAAAATACATATTACTTAAATAAGTAACATATAAACAATGGGAATACAATCAGTTACTCAACAATATATGGCCATGTCAGCAATTACAACAGTCCATCAAATCCTTCGAATCCGTCAAACAACAAGTAAAGTTCCTTTCTAGCACAAAGTAGTATGCTCTCAAAATTCTAGACTGCTCAGAAAAGTAATATGCATTTCATCATCTTGAATAGATCATTCATAACTGAAAATATTTTCTTCTAATGTGAAAGTTTTCTTTTTATAAGTTTTAATGAATGTAGTATGTAGATTTTATTGATTTTCATCTATAAAGTTGATCCTAATCATAATTCAAGATAAGCATATTACTTTAATCATAACCAGCATGGAAATCTTTTGAACTGGCGTATTTATGAATCACATTATGAAGATGAGAGTTGATTTCTTAGGAAGCTTTAGATGTCAATATGTTAAATTAACTCATTTTCATGAATCAAATATAAGTTATTCAATTAAACCAAACTTAATTATTCATTTTTGCATTTTCTCATGATTGCACAATGTTTTAAAATTTTAGATAAATTATATGTTTCTTTGGCCTATTTTTCCTTAAGATATGTTGGACATCTAATTATACTTTGCTTCCTATTTCATAATGATTTCTAGAATTCTCTTCCTTGTTTTAGTTTTGTAACATGAGTTTTATTTTCCTTTAGTTCTTCAGATCTTAGCTAAACTCTAAAGCTTACTCATGTAAAATTGAAGCTATATTTGAAATGAATGAATAAATGTACTAAATATGGACAACAAAAGAATATAAGGGAATTTGGGTTTGAGTTGCCATATCTGCACTTACCTTTCTTTATTAACCTTTGGTTCCTATGAATATTGAGTTGTTCATCCAATGTCTAGGAACCATTTGTGTTTTAAAGGAACTTGGTATTTCATATTTTCATTATCTTCCTTCTTCATCTTATTGTTCCTTTCCAAGTGGGAATCAATTTTTCTTTTGAAGGAGGGATTCTTCTTTTTCACCTTTTTCTCTTTCACTGTTGTCTTCCTTTTTCCTTTTTCTTCTTTTACCAACTTGTTCTTCCTTATCCTGACAAGATTCTTCAATTCCTTCAGCCTTTTGTTCTTCAATTTGAGTTTGAGACTTAGCACTTTCTTCTTGAGATTGCTTCTTCTCAATCTATGGTAGTTCTTTGATCTACAATTCTTTCGCTTTCATAAATTAGTCATTTTTCTTTTCTTCTTCTTCTTCTTTATGAGTTTGTTCCTCTGTTTCTTGATCTTCTATACTCAAGTAATTCTTAATAGCAACATCAGTATCATTTGAGTGCAAATCTATTTGCCCTTTAGAAATTAGCTTTAATTTGTCCAATATATCTCTTGCACTTTTGCAGTTAAGACATGTTTGCGGTCGGTGGGGCAAAGAGATACAGTTGGGTATTTTTAGCCTTGATATTTACTTGCCTAGCTCTTTCATCATCCTCATTTAAGCCAATAAAAATAATTTTCCACATTTCAAGGTCATTGGCCATGAGGTCTACTTTTATCCTCTTTTTCCATTGAGCAAAACTCGTTCCATCAAAGTATGAAAGTTGTCTGATGGAATATCCTTCAGAAAATATGTAGGATGACATTATTGTGTTAACCAAATGGATCACTACAATTATTTATGTAGCCCGCTTTGATACCAATTGTCAGTCCCATTCTCGTTAGATGGTTGAACCCAAGAGGGAGGGTGAATTGGGTTTATAAGAATTTGCTTAAACCTCTGTTTAATCAAGTCCCTCTTTTTCATGGAAGTGTGCTAATCAAAATGACATAAACAATATAGCAATGGAAAGTAGGAAAGTAAGACAGTTGCGCACATAATCTATAGTGGTTTGAGCCCTCTCTTGGCACCCACTCCACTCTACAAGGTTTCTCAACCTTGGGTTCCGCTATCCCCGAGGAATCACACTTGGTTTCCCGAGCAAACCAAGAACTCTTACACTAGTTTCCAGAGCTCACTAGAAACTCACACTATTGGTTTTTCCAAGAGCTGACCAACAACTCTTACAATGATGGTTTTTCCCTGAGCTCACCACCAACTCATAAAATCTGATTTCCTAATGAGCTAACCAGCAACTCCCCCAATCTTGGTTTCCCAATGAGTTAACCAAAAACACTAGAAATCAACATTTATAGTGAAAATGCCTCTATCAAGGCTAAGGTGTACATTAATAATCAAAACACAATTATAAAAAGATATACAATGAAAACTTTACAGTGATTGGGACTCCTTGAAGTAGGAACTGATGTGGCTTTGAAGCTTCTTGATCTTGACAGCTTGTTGGAGTGAATACATAAGAAAAATTGATAGCTTTGAAGCTCCTCAAGTTAAGTGATGGGAAGACTTGAGATGGTGCTTTTGTTGATGTATAAGTTCTTCCCTTGTGTTATGAAGAAGTAGGCTTTGGCAGAAAATAGGACTATAAAAGCTCTCTTGTAAGTGTAGAAGTTTAAGCTCTTGACTTTTGGAATTCAGGATGTTTGATGAAGGTTAAAGTTCAATCACTTGCTTCTTCTTTTGTTTTTGCAATTGTTGAAATGTCCCTAAGCTTCTTCTTAAATAGATCTTCAAAAATCTTAATCATTGCTAGAAGTAGGGCACAAGTTGTAGATTTGCATAGTTCAAATTTTTGACCGTTGGACATCGGCAAACGATATCATAGGTGGCTAGGCGATTCAGCTACACCCAAAGCGATATGGCAAGCGGTATATCCAAGTGGCCGTTGTTGGTTTTTTGTAAAAACTTCCACACCATTCTTGTTGTCCATTTGCAAGCGGCTGGGTGCTAGGTGATAAGGGACTTGGCCGGCGATATACTCGGTTACTTCTTCAAACATGGTTTTGGGCTTAGCTTTTGTGTCCAGAATTGGTAGGAGATATCCACAGGCGACTGTGTCAAGCGGCTGCGATCCTGCGCTTTGAATTTTGAACTTTTGCCACTTTTGAAACTTTGTTATTTTTTATTTTAAATCAAAACATATTTATCTACATATGATTTACACAATTTGTAAAAGATGGATAATTAATGTGAATCATGTTTTTGTAAAGAATGAATTTGTTCAAACGTATTTTCATTCTGTTATGCATGAATGATTATTTCATGAATCACATCTATTTTCTTCTTTATCAAATAACAGAAACATATAAATGATCTAAAAAATCTCAATAAGATACACCAAACTAAATGCATTATGGATCATGTTAAAATCTTCATTTCTAAGATTTTGATATACCAAGATATATGCAGTATGGATCATATTCTCATTCTTCATTCATGTACAAGATATTTTTATTAAAACTTATTTGCATATGATTCAAAACATTGAAATAATAAGCAAGGTTGGAAACAATATGGATCAAGATAATTTCTTCTTCTTATAAAGCAATTAGACTCATATTGAACTTGTGTATATGCTTGCATAAATAATGATTACCAAATGTATACATGTCAAGCATAAATTGAAAGCATCATTAGTATAAGGCAAGTTTGAATACAAGTTATAGTAATCATCAAAATCAGATCCTTTGGATCAACACAACTAAATGTGATAATTATTTTAGTTAATCACTCTACTCATATGGAAATTAAACTACATAACTAATTTCCTCAAATAAATAGGAATAATTTCATTTAATTATATTATCAAGCCTCAATCAAATTATGGGCCATTATTCACCTACTTAATATTTAAGCTTCAAATGTAACATAAAAATAATCAAACATTTGAAAATTTCTCATTATATAAATAGATTTATCTTTATGGTTCTTAGATACAAATTTTCGAAATCATTTTGCATAAATAATACACTAAATTTTAAAATTAGCAAGTTAATCTCATCATTTTTGTCCTTAATTATCCACTAGGATCAGTTTCAGTGCATTGGGCATAGCTTCCTCATATGATATATAAATCATACGATTCTTGACATGTTGAAAAAATTGCAAAGGCTACAACTTTCTTGTTTTACATGTTTTCTAAATCATCCAAATTATATGCCAACAATTGGATACAAGTGATACCATTGTCATATTTAGCCTCTTTTTAATATACTTTGGTGATTAATACACAAATTAACTCCATATGCAATTTACATATATATATAATGAGCTAACTTAGATAATTTTTTGTCCTCACCTCAATTCATCTCATGAATACCCAAAATAAATATTTAAAATAATTTTTCTTACTTAAAAATTCTGGGGCATCACATTTACCCATCACATATCTTCAATACTGCAAACACGAAGTATGCCTCACACCTTTTCCACCATAAGCCTATAGCTCCCATAACTGAGATAAGTTTCAACACCTCACCTTTAGACAAATTTTGAAAGATGATCTCAACATCATGCAATGTTCTCAAAATGATTTATTTTAACTAGACAATCTACCATGGCCTTATACTCTGCTAACCAATTCATACCTAGGATAATATCATACCCATGGTAATGTCTAATCCTTCTATGTCCAATACAATCACGTCAACATAAAAGTATCTAGTTCCAATTATTATGGAAATAAGACAACATAACTCAGGATTCATACCAATCATTCTTAAGGATGTAGTTTCAGAACATAATTCATAAGATATTTAGGTAGATCAACTTTACTAACAAATGTCATAGACACAAATGACCATGATACCCCAAGATCAACAAAACAAGTGTCTCAACAGTCTGCTACTCTAACTCATTTTTACTCAAAAGGGTCTTTTCTTTATCCAATTTCTTCCTTGGTGCCATTACAACAACAAGTGAATCACACACAATCATACACAGCTAGACAACATATTTGACTTATTAGTTTAGGGTCTCTGATTACATTCCCTAGGCTAACATTCCCCAAAGATCCTATGGGTTCTAAAACTCATATTAGACATGTTTTTCTCTTACTCATGTCTAGTAGACATTGCCATCACAATTCTAGTGTTCGACTCTAATGCCATATGATTTTAGATGACATCAGCTAACCATTTTAGCTCAGATACCATTTGTAGCACCCTGCTCTATGGGGGCTACCATCTTATATTCATGAGAAGGATTTTACTAAAAATTTGGTAGAGTCTCCCCTGAAATATACGGATTTCATACTTGTACAATGATTCATGTATAATCTCATACATTAATAGACACCATTACACACAATATCAAACACCCACGTACGTCCCAGAATCTTAAGCCACATTGTAATGGCCAATGACATAATTGACATCCACACATACTAGATATGTTCTATCAATAGGGCATGCTAATAAATCAAAATATATATGCATCATTTTGAATCTGTCATATACTAAATAAACTTATATTAAAATACACTTATATTAAAATATTTAGAATCCAATCACCAAACCAACACAAGGGTCACCAACCAATCTTGATCCTGAGCACCTACCTAATTGGGCTCCTTTGCATGACCTGCTAGCTAAAAATATAAATACTATAAGTCTAGGTAAACTCAGTAAGTATGATAGAAAATAATAGTCAATAGTTTATTGAAATGACATGCTCAAAACTAGAATATGCTTAAATCCATGACAATGCAATCATATCGTCGTACCCATGATGTACAAGTCCTCATAATTCATGCTCATATGTAGTCTCCTTTCTAACTTATGCTCAAAATCAAAATTCTTATATCACCTTATTAACCAGGCATCTTCATGTATCTACATTCATTATCATAATGTCATTATCAAATCCAACCTTATCATTGAGGCATTATCATCTGCGCGCATGCATCATTGTCATGTTCACTGTCCAAGCTAGCCTCTCCATTAAGACATTTTCATTTGTACATATTCATTATCCATATATTCACAACATAGATAATCATTATTCCAATATAACATACCCTTCAGATAATCATTATTCCAATATAACATACCCTTCCATCCAGGCATATTTGCATGTAACAAGTGCCACATCCCTTCCATGCATAACAAATCCTGCCATCTAGGCACATCATATCACAACCATGCCATCTAGGCACATCATATCATGTCAGGCCACCTTGGGCACATCATGCCATATTTTTGCCATCTTGGCATATCACATCACATCTATGTCATCCCAACATATCACATCACATATATGTCATCCCAGCATCTCACATCATCTCTATGCCAATCTTGGCATGTCACATCACATCTCATCTAAACCAGTCATACCCCAATGACTCATGATTTATAAGGAATTGTCCTACAATGAATTGTCAATATCATTTCAGATGAACGAATAGCCAACTATAACATCAAAGCAAATACAAGGAGGAACAAAATCTTAGTATTTCAATCATAATGCAACCTCATAAATAGCATTTGATCATGGTATACTCATTGTCCTCATTCATTCATACATGCACACATGTAGCAAGAAAAGAATAATGGAATACTCACTATCTCATCAATCCACACATTCACCTATGTGTACAATCAAAAAGAATCATGGGATACCCATTATCCCCATCAATACACGTATTCATTCAATTGTTATATAAAGAAGGGTTTTGGGATATTCACAACCCCATCATTTACACATTCACATATATATGATAGAAAGAAGAATTATGGGATATTTCCTATTCCTATCAATCCATATAGTCACACATGCATATCAAAAGGAAAACTACTCAGCTATATGTATATTACTGAAGAAAGAATCATTTAGAAATATTCACATTCCATCATGACCTTTGACTCCCTTGCCACCATGGCATCCATGCCAATCATTCATAACCACACCCTATGGGTGTCACATCATATATTTGTTATTCCAACCTCTATGCCACTAAGGTATATCCACACCCCATAGGTATTATATCCAATCCATGCCATTCGGGCATCCATGCACCAAGGTGTATCCACATCCCATGAGCGTCACATCACATCCAGGCCATGTAGGCCATCCACACCCCATGGGTGTCACATCACATCAAGGCTATATAGGCCATCTACACTCCATGGGTTTCAAATCATATCTAGACCATATAGGCCATCCACACCCCACGGGTGTCACGTCCTATCTCAACATAGTATCTATGCCTTTAAGGCATAGCAGCACCCCGAGGGTGTCTATCAAACTTATCTATGCCACCAAGCATAATGGCACCCCAAGAGTGTCTATCAGATCCATGTCATATCTGTGTCGTGCAAGCACTACACCCCACAGGTGTCTCATTATGTATAGGCCTCTATACCACCATAGCTCAATCATATCATACATGTCACATCCCTCATGCCTCTCAAGCATAGTAATACCATATGATCCATCAGACCATGCAGGCATAATCATGTCCCACTAAACTCACCAGCTATCAACCACATCGACACTATGTAGTCATCAAGAGATCACCATATTTCATATAGACCAATCACATCTTACACATACCATATACTATCGTATTAGCAACATTTTCATGGCAATGACATACAGATCCATCATGTCAGCATTACCACTCACAATACAACTAATAAATATCATACAACAATGTATAAAACCATGGGATAATAATGATCTCCATCAATCTATATGTATCCACACCTAAGTAACATGAAGAACACAAATTTCAAAATCTCAAACTATGACACAATACAATAAATCTCATTCGACCGCCTGCGTATAAATCATGGGATAACCACTATCCTTGTCCATCATATGTACACACATGTAATAGAAAGAATACCAATTCAATTAGATAAACCACAATACAGGTCATGGGATAATTTCTATACTCATTAATTTAGACATGCATACATGAGTACCAAAAAAATATGAGTTCAACAGCACAAGCCACAATGTAATATCATAAATATTATTCAACTGCAATATCCACATACAAAACCATGGGATAATCACTATCCCCATGAATCAACCCATTCATGCATGTGGTAGAAAGAAAATACTTTCACAAATCAAACCACAGTGCTTGTGTGCATAAGTATAGGATACCCACAATCCCTAGAAATCATTACAATCACACATGTGTAATAGGAAGAAGTGTACTTACTTGAATGGAGAACAATTCCACAATTCTTCTAGTTTCACAACTTAGTTCCCAATCAACACCCTAATGGTCCACAATCAATTTCGTGTTAATTTCCTCCTTAAAACAAGAATTCCAAACTTAGATCTTTAATCTTCCATGAATTGTAGCAACAAAATAGAGATTTCCCCCTTATCATCATGTCTAAATAGATGGGGATTTAGCTTGGATGCATGGGTGTTTGATTGGACGTCTAAAGGGGAAATTTCCTAGCAACTCATGTCCAAAATGGCATGAAAAGGGCGTTGTTGGCAAGAGGGGTGTGAATGGGTAGAGATTGCATAAATGAGTGTTTTTGGGAGGGTGATGGGGCATGTAAAGTGTTCTTGCTTATGGTGCTCTAGAGGTGCAATTCCCAAGCTTGCACATGTATCATTATTTTCATTAATTTCCCATAATTAAACCCTCAAATAATATGATCAACATGCCATTTAATCACCATTACATATGTACCTTAAGTTTCATAAGCAAATTCCTTTTACAATATAATTAACTCATGTGCGTACTTATCCCCCTCATGAATACACTAGAGTGCATAATTAAATCCCTACAAAAATCCAATTTAGTCATGTGCATAAATGCCCCAAAATAATTATTTAAAAAAAATTTTCTTACCTCAAAAATATGGGGTGTCACAGTTTTCTAGGAGGAGGTTTGGATTTTGGTTTAGGTGGAGCTTTGCCTCTAATGGTTTCTGGTTTTGGTGTGGCTTTTAGTTTGGGTGCGGCTTTTGACTTTTGAGAAGCTGGCTTTATTTTTTGGTGGAGGCTGAGGTTGGAACGAAGGTTCTTGATCTGGCTCTTGTTCAGGGAACTTGTTCTAAACCCAAATGGAGTGAGAAAGGTTAGAATTGAAGAGTTTAGGAAAGGGAGGAGGAAGGTTGTTAGCAATGGCTTAAAGATTAGCCTATGTGAAGGAAGTGAGTTTTTCTTCAATAATTTGAAGGAAGTGGAGAGGTCCTGAGGGTGAAGGGAGACTAATCCTAGGAGGAATGAGCGGAGGGAGTGATCTAAGTAGGTTTTGGGAATATTCATCTCGATATGTTTCTAGATGAGGGAGCTGCTAAGGAGATTTGCTACTAGAAGTGAGAGGAGGATTAGGTAGAAGTTGGATTCTAGCTAGAGATTGAGGATCAGAAAGCCATGGAAAGGGTAGCTCTTTTGGAGAAATAATAATGTTGTGGGAAAGGAAGGGGTCATAGATGGCTATGTTGATCTCTAATCGAGCTTTAAATTCAGAATATGTAATTCTGATAGGATGATAGACTCAAATAAGAAAATCAGGATTGTCTTCTTTTTCCTTTGGATGAGGAGCAGGAGGTGTGGTAGGAGGAGTGGGGATGAATTTGGTTGGGATATCTTGTGAATCCCAAGAGTTATACCAGCCCAGTTATTCCGATAGACCAGCAGGAATGAAATGGCGTCGAAGGAGAGGTCTATAGGGAATTATGGCAAGGGTTTGGTTTGGTTGAGTTTGGTGTTGTGAAGGGGGTGATTGAATTGATGATTGGGGTGGTCAATTGGGAGAGGAGGTTGCTTCAAAGATTTGGATCTTTGAATTGATGATATCTATGGGAGGGTTTGAGGGTTGGTTGGTTTGGTAAAGAGAGTGAATTTTAGTGTGAGATTAGGCAGGTGAGTGTGTGGAAGAGGGATGAGTTGATCTAATAGAAGATGGGGTTTTGTGATGATTGAATGGGTTGGTTGAGGTTGGGCTTT
>JAYJMB010005748.1:0-11675 GCA_036873735.1 Pouteria campechiana
TATTTAGGAATCAAATAGGTGCAAAAGATGAAGTATTAGGAGAATAAAATATGACATTTTGCATTCTCATCACTTTCCTGACCTCACTCCAAATGCGCATTTGCGTGGGTTCATGCGCAGCTTGTTTTTCCTAAGCCACACAAAGATGGTGCATTCTAGACAGTGCTGATCGTAGCCATTGGATCTTACCACCAAGTCATCAACATAGCATTCAACATTTTTATGAAGCATGTCATGAAAAATAACTTGCATAGCTCTTTGGTAAGTCGTTCCTGCATTCTTTAGTCCAAATGGTATAACTTTGTAGCAAAAGACACCCATTGGAGTGCAAAATGCGGTGAAAGCCTCATCTGCTGGCGCCATCTTGATCTGGTTATAACCAGAGTAACCATCCATGAACGAGAATGTGTCATAAAGTGATGTGTTATCGATAAGGAGTTCCATATGTGACAGTGGGAACTCATCTTTTGGATAGGCTTCATTGAGATTGCGAAAATCTACACAAACTCATATTTGCCCATTCTTTTTCTTCACCGAGACAACACTAGAGAGCCATCTCAGGAACTTGATTTCTTAGATGAAGTTGGCTTCAAGTAATTTGTTAACCTCATTAATAATCTGTTGCTCCAATTTAGGTCTAAACTTTCTCGGTGCTTGCTTTACTAGCCGTTTGCTTGGGGAGATATGTAAAGAATGCATAGCATTATCCGGATCTAAGCCAGGCATTTCTGAGTATGTCCATATAAAAACATCTTTGAACTCTTTGAGGAGACTCATTAGTAGTTGTTTTTCATGTTCCGGCAGAGATTTAGAGATAAAGGTAGGTTGTTTGTCTTTGTCCGTACCCAAGTTGAACTCTTCAAGCTCATCGATTGTTGGTTGTCCACCATCTTCTAACCCCGACGGAGCTGCGCCACAGGTTATTTCTTCTAAGGAAGAATCGGAGTCATCATCTTCTTCTTCCTTTTAATGGTTAGGGTCTTGCTCATGATCGGACTAATGAGTCTCACTTGCCGTTCCTAGCTCTGATTCAGGAATCGATGGGTCATCAACAACTTCTTTGTCATCTGTATCACCCGGTCCCTCCGAGTTTCTTTGCGATTCTTTATCATCGGACTCAGATTCTTCCTCTTCTATGGATGTGTGGTGAGAGGTAGAAACCATGTAACAATATGCAATTATCATTGGGGTAGATGATGTTTTTGACGTCTTGGACTCAGTAGGAGCTGACTGGCAGTCCCACATAATGGGACTGATAGTCAACCTGATACTCACACAGGAGCAATTTGAGGTATACTCCTTATCACTATCCACTTTAATATCATCATCCACAACAAGGCCTGTTTGATCCCCTAGATATCGGAACTAGGATTAGTAGATCAGTCACTAACATATAATTTCATCAGGATAAATACCGAGGAGGTTGATCATCCTTCTGCATTCCTTGCTGAATTTTTGGAAATTCATAGTAGACAGGCATTTCTTGGTTAGAAGATTAGAAGTATGGCATTGTCCATAGGGCAAGCTCATCTCTTTAAATACTAATCTTCCTCTTTTTGCTTGGGATTGCGGTTCAGGTTCTTTGCCCTGAATGATTTTTGACAGGGCCAATCGAGTCAGTGGCCAATTGTATTCGACCAACATAGATTGTAATTTTCCTCCTCTGATCTCCCATTTACTACTTTTGATGCTAAGATTGGAGGATGCTTCTTGATTCACTTGACTGGTGCTCCTGATGTTGATCTCAAAATGCAAAGACCACATTGGCCTTGAGATTACTTGAGAGTAGCTTGGCACTAAAGGTGATGATATTGGAGGAGTAGTTGTTGTCCTCTTTGAGCCTGGGTTGTTGATCTGGAATTGGGTGTTTTCAACTGGTGCTGGATGTGGTGACGTATAAGCTTGCAAAGAGTTGGCGACTTGATTCTCATAAAGTTCAATTGGTGGAGGTATGGCTTGCCCCCAGCCTATTGATGGCCTGGCCGATCGTCCTTCGCATCCTCTTCCAATCGGTCTTGCCATTGACATGCCATCCTGAAAGGCGAAAGATTGTAGAGTTGGGGAATTTGCAACTAGCTTCCAGTTGAATATATTCTGATTTACTAGAGTTAGTACAGGAGCAGGAGTAATCTGGTGCTGCAATGGTTGTGGATGCTAAACCGATAGTTTTTCTTCATCATCATTGTCTATGTGGAGCACTTCTAGCTCTTTCATAAGTTTCAATCTATCTTCTTGTGAAATGCCTGTTGCAATTTTGAAGCATGAAGTCATTTGTGGTGGAATCATAGGGGATGGGACTGCCTGTGGAGTTACAGCCTGTGATGAGGGTCTTTGTGATGTTGACCCTTGTCTTTTAGCAGTAAATGGTTGCAGCCTTCTATCTATGGTTGGCTTGACCAATTCTTTTAGCTGCTCTGGTTCATTCAGCGCTAGCTCATAATATTGGGCTTCTGAGAAGAATGCCTCTGAGATTGTGAATGGTCTTACATCAGCTAAGATACATCTCATTATACCATCCTAGTAAAACTTAAAGCATTGGTGCACCATGGATGCCACAACTTGGTATCGATGCAACCATGGCCTCCCAAGTAAAAAATTGTAGGACGTTGGTGCATTGATGATATGATAATTAACTTTTGTGAGGAATCCTTGAATATTAAGACTCAAGGTGATAGTCCCCATAGTCCTCTAACTCTCCTGGTTAAAGCCTTGAATCACTAAAGTGTTACTTTTGAGAACGGATGGGCACATGACAATACACTTTAGTACTTTGAGTGGGAGAATATTTGCTATAGATCCTGGGCTTAGCATAATGAGGTTAATCCTCTCTCCTGATAAATCTCCACTTACAAACAATGGACAATTATGCTCTGTATTTCTAAGCAATAAGACATCATCTGTAAAAGTAAAGGTTTGGTCACATTCAATCATATTAGCAACCTCTGCCAGGTATCGATCCTTGACAGACTCATCTAGCAGCGCATTTATGAGCACTTGCCGAGACTCTTTAGAGAGCTGAAGTGCATCATATATGCTTAGTCTCTCCAAAATTCTATGCAAGTGAGCAACAACATCTTAATCTGGCTTATTTGTTAGCTCTAGAGCTTGCCTTTCTTCAAATAGGGTGACAAGGAATTCCAAGCATCAATTCTTCTTGCATTGATGACTTCCCTTTGTCCTGAGTTGTGGTCTTCCCAGATCGCAATACGACCATTGTTTCCAGTGACTCAGATGCTTCCTATGGAGCATTCTCTTCATTTGGCACGAAGCTGGTCATGTTGCAAGATACCTCCATAGGTTCTAATGATTCCTGGACCAGTAGCTTGAGCAGTCTGGTAAATGAAGTAGGCATTTCTTTGGGTAATGGAAAGGCTTTTCCTAATGCGACAATGCATTCCCATATTATGTGTCTTTCTTTTCACAATACGGGGCAATGAAGGCGAACGTTGCACCATCTCAATGCGAAATTATAGAGATGTTCCCCTTCCAAAGGGTGAATTCCCTGCATTTGTGCTTTAGAGAACTGAGAGGTGTAGTAATAAAATCTGTGTATGAATGCTTCAGACAACGCCTCCCAAGACCTGAATGATCTGGCTGGCAATTTTGTGATCCACTTTAGGGCGTTGCTATTACCAACCAATGAAAATGGAAAGCTCCTCATTGCATATGCCTCATTTTGCGACATCATTTGCACTAGGGCTTGATATTGGAATAAGTGTCCGATCGCGACCATGCAGCTTTCTTTGAATTACTTCATCATGGGCCATCCTAAGTAATGGATTTGTTTAGATTCTAGAATAGGGGCCCTCATGTAGTGCAAGTATTCAAGGACCCTCGCAATGTGCGATTCGATGAACACTTGTTCCTTTGGTTGGTCATCCATTACTCTCATTTTCTTCTTTTTGGCTTGATCAAATGCCTCTATGAAGTTAGACGGCATTCGATGGTGGAAATAGGCCCTTTTTGCTAGGCAAAGATGGATTTCTTTTGTCTCTAGGTGATCAAGCGATTGTGGATCACTCCAAGTAGCGTCCCTCCATTTGTGAACATAATTAGCCGTGTTCTCACCATAATGTTGGCATCAGTGCTTTCTTTGGCAGTCGCACCTTCTATGAGAGCATTCTCGCTTCTTGTTTGGCTGGCTAGTGGAGGCTTCTCCTTCGCCAATGTGGTAATAAGGTGCCATTATCGGATATTCGAGTGTACTATCCCCATCAGAGCTTGGGTCAACCCTAGTTTCCAAGTCTGGCAAATTATCCCAAAATGTCGTCCATACTTCATCTGCAGTTGACGAAAATGACGACGATGGCTCCTAATCATAGAGCTTTTGACAACCTTGAACAAGGTAGGCTTTTTCCTTCATTTTCCCCACCATATTCTTATAGAAGGGTTTAAGCCTTTCAGGCTGGAGGTAATCCCCAACAATGTATGGCTGGAACCATGACGGCCAGCGGTGTATCCTTTTAGGATATGGAAGTAAGTTCTTCAGAGGTTCTTCCATTTTTTTCTGCTTTGCATGTTTGATCTGACGCTTTCGTCCCTTATATCTTGCCGAAGGAACTTCTGGGATGTCTTTTGGGCAAACAAGATCCCATGACTTTCTTCTGCACCTCGGCTGAGGGCTTTCGAGAACCGATGCTCAGATTCCTGTTCCAACATTACTAAATCAAGAATTTCTTTCACTGATATGTTGTTGGATGTTTCCTGTGCATCCTTCTTTGGTGTAATTATTCTACTCTTCATGCAAGCCTTGCATTAAACCATCGGTTAATTAATACCCCAATGGTAATGACAGTATAGGGGGTGGTTCACCTGATCCACCTCTGCCGAGAACAGGGGTTCTATATTGCCTGATTAAATGAGCCCCAATAGGATTGGTACCACTTCTTCATTAGAGTACTGGTATTTTGGCTCTAGTATCTCCCTTTTCTTTGATTGTCTATCATTACCACTAGTTTTGGTCTCAGTGGTGTTGACAGAGGTGTTCTGTTTACTTCTTTCATATTCGTTCTTTTTGGATCAAAAAGTAATATTTTCTTTTTGCTTGTCATCCCTAGCTTTGCTTTTTCTAGAGAGGGAAAGGAGGCATACCTTTCGGCTTGCCTCATTGGCCAACTCTCAGAAAGCGGCAATCTACTCATTTACTGGGATCGCGAGGTCAATCTTAATGCCATTGCGGCATAAGTGGACTCTTTGCTCTTCCGTTAAGGTTGCCTCGCATTTTCTGGCTTTTTCTGCCAGCGAGAGATGAATTCCTCTATCGATTCATCATCTCTTTGCCTCATTAGGGAGAGGTTAGCTAATGTCACTTCTTTTTTAGTCACAAAGAACCTTGCCAGAAATAGGTTCTGCATGTCATTCTAGGTCTTGACTGACCCTGTCGGAAGCATTAAATACCACTAAAATGCTAGTTCCTTGAGCGATGAGCCAAATAATCTCAAGCAGAGATTGTAATAGACAACATAATTTCCCATATTGAGATTGAAGAGGGTGAGATGATGCTGGGGATCATCGGTTCCATCAAATGTATGAAAGTCTACCATTTGGAAGCCTGGTGGGAAGGGTTCGTTCTCGATCTCCAGCGGATACGGCCAATGATAAATGTTTGGCACTTAAGAAGGAAGATTTATTTGTCGTTGGGTCATCCATTCGTTCATCATCTCATTAAAGTGTGCCATGGAATCCGGGTTCAACTGATATGGTATTGCATGTGCATTTGCGCCGAACGGTCGTGGTGGAACGTTTGCACCAAATGTCTATGCACGAACATTAATATTAGGCGGTCGCTGAGGTGATGCAATTGAAGAGGTGAGGGGTGAGGCATCCGGTCCTAGGGGATCTCCTCTTGGCAGGTTAAAGATGAATGGTCCTGGTGGCATAACCGTTCCCATGGAGGGAAGGTTAAGAGGAAGTGCAACATTAGATGGTTGGCTAGGATTGGAGGTTTGGCCAATATTCTGTTGTGCATATGCCTCTCTTAACCATTGATTTTTAGTCTCAAGCAACTCTAATAGTCGCATTATCTCTTCTATGGAAGCGGGAGTTACACTGCCCTTAGCCATGTAAGACATGACCGTCGGGATAAATTGATGTCTGTGCATCAATTGGCAGGGAGATGTAGACACTTGATCTTCCCTTCCAGCATCTTCTGATAGAGAGTGAAATATTGGGGGAGGCACCATGGATCTAGCCATCGACCTTGCGATGATTCTCTGATGAGGTGGGCTAGGCGATGCCCATGATAAGTCCCCGTCAACCGAGGTGGTGTAGACACTAACAGGCTACACTTTTCTCTTCTTCTGGTCCCTTTTCCTTAGGCTACCAGAATCGGTCCTTCTTTCTCTCTTTTCTACCTTTGATACTTTTCTTGCCATCTGTAAGGTGCCTGTTTTGTCGATTTCTCTTCTCTAAGAGCAGGAGAGACTGGCTAAAGCAAAGAACATATTGCTTTCCCAGTATTTATCTTGGGATGGAGATGGTCTTCTCACTATTGCAGTGTGCTTCTTGGATGGCAACTTTCATCCCTCCTTCTTTTCTTGAATGGTCAACCTACGGGTTGATCTCTTCTTGGACTTTTTTTTCTTCATCATCCATCTTCTAGTTCCATTGGCAGGTCGAACATAACCCTTGGAAGCTTTGCTCTGAGCATTCCTTCCAAAGGGGCTAGCAGGTTTAGGATTGAAGGGAGCTCGTTTTTGTCTTCCCTTGATTGTATTGGAGAGGTCGATGGCTATAACCTTCTTCTGCTTTATCAGAATAGAGACCCTAGTACTCCTAGTCTTTAGGAAGTTTGGGATGATATTGCAGACAAAGTCATCTCCAACAATCCTAGGAGCATGAGGGGAAATAGTTTTTCTCCTCGGCCTCCTATTTTTCTTGTGCTTCTTTTCAACCTCATTGTTGGAAGTTAAGTTAGTAGAAGTTACTTCTAGAGCTACTATGGTAGCCTCCAATGTTGCCAGAACTGCTCTGGAAGTTACCGACATAGCTCCTGGTAAGGAAAAAACCAGAGTCACATCCCTCTTGTAGATGGCAGGTGCCAGGCCGATTGGCACCATAATGAAGGAGTGGGGAACACTCCTGTCGAAGTCATGCGGGGTGTTGATAAATCCAAAAGCATGTGAGGTTACCATTAGGATTGCTCTTGAGAGAAGAAAGAGAGCAAGAAAAGAAATGACCGAAGATCTTCAAAGAGCAACAAAAGAACTTAGTCAGTTTCATGAAAGAATAAAGTCTCTAAGATGCATTATTATTACTTTTCCTTAAAGATGAAGGGTGGGATCTTTCACGTCGGGTTCACTAATTTTGTAACAAGGATAAAAAAGAAGAGGAAATAAAAAATGGAACAACATCACAAGATTTGTCATCTTTTGAATGAATCAAAAAAATTTCATTTTTATTGATTGTCTTCAATTGATTACACTTGCTGTGTACATCATAAAAATTGTATGAAAAGGAAAAGTACAATGCATCTTAGAAATCCAAAAATAATACACACGCTCTCTCTCAAAATAGATGTGTGCTGTCTTTGAGATCGCCGAGCACATTGCGATGACTTGATATTTAGGAGATCGCCTCAAGTCAATGGGCAGATGGGATGACACGATTCTAGACTGGGTTGCTAGAAACTGGGTCAACTAGAAAATGAGTGTTTTGATCCAATTGGTTTGTCCCAGGTGAAATCAAGATTGGGTGATTTCTATTGTTTAGACTATAAGAAATCATAGAGACAGTAGATATTTTGTGACCCAATTAGCATATCCCGGAAGGACTCAGGACCGGGTGATCTTTATTGTGTTTAGACCTGAAAGAATTCAGAAGAAAATAGGTAACCTAGGTTTGGTTAAGCCTTCTCTTATTGCCCATGAGAAGCTTAGGAAGAGTGGGCCAGGTTAACTGGGTTTAGCTCGGCTCTCTCAATTACCCATGAGAAGCTTAGAAAGAGTGGGCCAGGTTGACTGGGTTTAACTGTTTTGATGAATGGTATATGCTAAGGTTTGACTCAGTGACTCGGTGAGTTACGACTCAGTGACTCAGTCCTAGACTTAGGCTTTTGAATGAGTTGGTGAGTGGTGTTTGCTAAGGTTTGACTCGGTGAGTCACGACTCAGTGACTCGGTCCTAGACTTAGGCTTTTGAATGAGTTGGTGAATGGTGTTTGCTAAGATTTGACTCGGTGAGTCATGACTCAATGACTTAGTGAGTCACGACTTAGTGACTCGGTCCTAGACTTAGGTTTTTGAATAAGTTGGTGAGTGGTGTTTTCCAATATTCCGTAGAAAACTGCAAGCAGGCGATTTCTGTCGTTTATACTATGAGAGATCGAAAATCAAGACTATAGGAATTAAGCCTAATTACACTTTGAGTTAATTAAGCCTAATCATGATTAACACTAATGATAATGATTAGTATTAATGATAGTTCTTAGTTAATTTAAGACAATGTTCTTAGTCCATTACCACCCGTGTTGTGGTAATGGACCCACCATTATCACAACATGGGTGGGACCCATGTATGTACCATGGTGGGGCTATGGTAGTGTGCCCCGAGGCAATAGAGAGATAACCAGTGGCCAAAGGCCACCGGTGTCAAGTGAGGCACTTGCCTCTTGAATTTTCCTCAAGCTCCTTCTCCAAGTTCTCCCTTTCGAAGAGAATTCTTCTTCCACAAAATCCTCTCTCCAAAAATCTCCTCCCCTTTAAGGAGAGGAAGTAGTATTTATAGGCTTGAAGCCTACCTTCACCTCCAAGGGCAATTTAGGAATGCCCACCTCCCCCCAAGGGGCAATTTAGGGATGCTCACCTCCTCCCAAGGGGTAATTTGGGAAACTAGAGCCCACCTTCACCTCAAAGGGCAATTTAGGGATGCTCACCTTCTTCCAAGGGGCAATTTGGGCATGCTTATCTCCTCCCAAGGGGTAATTTGGGAAACTAGAGCCCACCTTCACCTCAAGGGGGGATTTGGGGATGCTCACCTCCTCCTAAGAGGCAATTTGGGGATACTCACCTCCTCCCAAGGGGCAATTTGGGGATTCTCACCTCCGCCCAAGGGGCAATTTGGGGATGCTCACCTCCTCCCAAGGGGTAATTTGGGAAACTAGAGCTCACCTTCACCTCAAAGGGTAATTTGGAGATGCTCACCTCCTCCCAAGGGGTAATTTGGGGATGCTCACCTCCTTAGGGGTAATTTAGGAAACTAGAGCCCACCTTCCCCTCAATAGGCAATTTGGGGATGCTCACCTCCTCCTAAGGGGCAATTTGGGAAATTAGAGCCCACCTTCACCTCAAGGGGCAATTTAGGGATGCCCACCTCCCTAAATATATGGATTTCTATGTAACTCGATTTATTCAAATACATTACATGTATTTTTATGTTAACACCTTATGATTGATTCCACCAATGATTAGTGTATCCAACACACCCACCTAGCATACTCCACTTGACATCTGTACATCTGTGTGGGCAGAGATGTTGGTTAGCGATGTCGTTTGCCTAATCTGCATAAGTAGAATTTCCAATTGAGCGAGGGAGAATGTCTTGCCTGCGTGGTCAAGTACAACACCCAACTGTGCGGAATGTTAGTACAAGAACTTCTCCATCTACTTGGTTTCCTAGTTGCACAGTGCGGAATCACTTCAACTGCGCGAGTAAAGGGCCGGTCTTCCAGCTGTGTGGGTGAAGGAGATATCCACCATGTACAAACTTTGTCGTTGCCTTGGCCGTACGAGCAAGTCTCCTGCACTGTGGAGTTGCTAACTTCTGAACTGCACCGCATGCTGGGCTTTGGAGGATACATTGTTTTCTTGACTATAGAAATGGGACATGCTCTACCTGCATTGATAGGATCAACTGCGCGGTTTGGAGGGTGTTTTTAACTACGCAGATTGGGGAATGCTTCAATTGCGTGAAATGCTTCAATTGTGTGAACAGCCAAAATTTACGAAACTTGTTTGTGCGGACAGGCCGGTGACTCGTTAACTCCCGCATCAACTAGGATTCCACCTGCATCGTTGGGAGAGCATTTTGATGGCTTTTTGTTGCACTCCCTCAAGTGGGGTGGACCTTGTCTGCGTAGCCTGCTCTCCACCCTGCTCATGCAAATTCTCCCTGGAAGGTAGACATTGTTGTCTGGATCAAAACTAGATGTGTTTAAACTATAGCAGTGGGTCTTTCTGTTTTTGAAGGTAGCTTATGACGACGCTTGCTACCTTCTTAGCTAGGAAGAAAGTAAAACAAACACCAATGATGCTGCTACTGCAAACTACCATCTGTTTTTGTAGCCGTGGTGCCTGCGGAGACGAAAGTGACGAAGGCAATGGGATCGACACCTCTGTTATGGGGCTTCTGCATGAGTTCCTCTTCTGGCAAGTCATGCAAGTGGGCCTCCCTGCTCCAGCGATCGCTTGATGAGCTCCGGATGGAAATATTTCAAGCAAGCTATTTATATATATATATATAAATATATATATTACTACTATTCCACTTCAACATCATCGTTGGATGACTATCTTTGCCATAGTTGTAGCCACAATCAAAGGATGTAGTGTTCCTTAATGTCATTTGTCTGCTGGAGGAATTTTAAAAGATGCACCGGTCCAATCAGTTACCAACACCTCTCACTTAGCAAATTTGTCATTAAAGGCCATGGATTCATGACTCATGGGTGCATGATGAGGGCATCCTCGAATGTTGCACATGGTAGGCCCCACCATTGTCTGCCCTTGAGAGCCACAGCTATAATAGCTCCAAGCATGCTCTCTGGATCAAGGTAGCCAAAGTTACCTTCGACGACAGTCGTTACATGCGACTGATCAGGAGATTCAACCATCTTAAAATGGTCAAAATCAGCAACCTTAGCAAATTCCTTCTTGTCAAGCAGAAGGCTTGCTGATTTAACATCAGGATGGATGTTTGGCTGTGTAGAGACTGCGTGAAGGTAATGAAGCCCCCTCGAGCTGTTTTGGTGCATATCTAAAGCCTCTCCGTCCAAGATAATTAAGTCAGATCAGAACCGTAGTGTTGGTTTTTTTTCCTTTTCTTTTCAGCGGGTTATTTTCCATTAGAGGAGTATCATCTCTGACTGCTCATCATAGAACCCAATCAAGGAAATGAGATTCTGATGCCAAATTTTTGATTGAACCATGATCTCAGCTTTGAACTCTCAAAATCCTTAGCCAGAGCCAGGCTTTCCCTGCTTAACAGCAACTTTCATACCATTCATCAAAATACCTTTGTATACATCCCCAAATCCTCCAAAACCGAGGAGAGGATTCTCATCGAAGTTGTTGGTCGCGAGCTGGATGTCCACAAAAGATATGAGCGATGTGTTGGTTCTTTCAGCAAAATGTGAGCTCCTTCCATGCACTGATACCAACAACCATTGCAAGCTTTCCTGGCAATCGACCATCCGATTTGACATAATCATTCTCTTACTATGCCATTTAAGCACTAGCAGGAAAACTGCTGCAAGTAGCATGAGCAGGGTAAAGATCCCAACAAAGACTAGATTGACACTAATCAGCATGCCCAGTTTCTGAGAACTAGTCATGGAAAATATCTATTTTTAATGTCATCTGTAGCTTAAGAACTGATTTAGGTGGAAGTGGTGGTGCTGTCGTGGGCACCCAAATTTAGAACCTTGCTCCAATCTAATTTTCTGTAGTAGTGTGAGTAAGG
>JAYJMB010005749.1:0-11674 GCA_036873735.1 Pouteria campechiana
CTATTTTCAAGGGAGACTCTGTCCAATTTTCTGTAGAAATTAGGTCAACAAAAAAAATATATCAAAGCAACCCACCCTGGAGGTGGGAAAATCATGGTATGGTGATGTGGATTTACAGTATAAAATGGAGTAACGGCCCTAGGAGGGTGGGGCATTACAAATTTACAAGGAGCGAACCAAGAAATATCATGATGAAGTTATTCGTAAACGGTACATTGAACTTGGAATGGATGTTCTGCTTTATGACTCATATTTGCATTTGTTTCTAAGAAAATTGAAATCACATGGGGTTGGTCCATTCCTTGTCACACAAGTGTTTCCTCATGGAGTGGTTGAATTGAAGAATTCAAAAGATAGGAGCACTTTCAAAGTTAATGGTCATAGATTTAAGAAATACAACAGAGAGAACATGCCAATGCCGCTGTATGAAGTGTGGGAAGTCAAAAATTTCTAGAAAAAGGGAGTTTAATTTGCTCAGATGTTAAATAAAATGCTTCTTGGGAGGCAACCCAAGCTGTTTTATTTTTTAGTTATTTCAATTCTTAGAAGTAGTTATGTTCTTGCATTAATAAAGTAGGCTAGTTACATTAGTTTAAATTAGATTTTTAAGTTGTTAGATTATATTGATATTTTTCTAATTGCTATACTTAGTACATTATTGTTTTGTCAATGTTAGGTCAAAATCATTAATAAGAGAAATGGGGAGCTAAACATATGAACTTCTAAGGCAAGAATCCCTCAGTGACCAAAGGAGATGGCATTGTGGCTTGCAGCTTCATGTATCTTAGAAAAGCATTTTACAACTTGTAGTCAAGAAATTTCAAGTGCTTAGAAAATTCAACATGAATAGCTTGAACCTAAGGCAATCAGATTTTTCCAAGCCACAACGTGAAGATGTTTCGTTTGAAAAGTGCATCCAGAAATTTCTAGGCTGCGACTTGAATTTCCAAGTTGTTGTGTGATGATGGTGGCCAACATGAAGTGCTCTTGCAAGTGCAAATAGATTTTTTCAAGTCGTGACTTGGGATTCTAAGTTGCAACTTGTGATTGTTGTGTGTGCTTTAAGTGCAAGTGAAGAGATACAAACCCTACTCCCTCTCAATGGCATGTCCCTCCTTTTTCCCCTCTCAACTCACGTCTTCTCTTCTCACTTCCCTTTAAGCCAAGAAAACTCATTTCGAGCCAAGATATCTTGTCTACTTCTCCCCTAAACTCATGCATGCTCAAGCTTCCTTCACTCTCTCAACCATTCTTCTCCAACATATAGTTTCCTCGCAATCGCCGCATTCTCCTCTCAACAATGTGGATTTGGGGATTGAAGAACAATGTCAAGCAATCAAGTGTTTCTCCTTCCTCCTCATCTTCTCTTGTTGATTTGCTACTTTGGCATTGAATTTACAAGGATTTGGAGTGTGATTGTGGTGTTGGAGAGTAGTGGGTTTATGTGGATTGCACGTGTTTGATGTTTTTTCTGAAATACTTGGGTTGTGGAAATCTAATGGAATGAATGGTATATGCAATGATGGATGATGTATACATGGAGTGCTTCATGAATCAAGTGACTTACATTGAGAAAAATCTATGAAAATTGAAGTGCCTACAAAGTGTTTGTAGAAAAGATTAATCGAGGTCAAGGTTGCATTTTCACTGCATGAAGTTTGATTGTAAGCAGATTCTAAATAGTTGAGTAGTGGAATCAATTACCCTTGGATTGTAATTCATCATGCCTCTTGAAAAGGTTATAGTTGCTGGTCCATCGAAGAGGAAGCAAGGTGGAACTTTGAAACAACATATTGAGCTCGCATTTTTCAATGAGGCAGCAGCTGAGGATTATACCCACTATATTGTCTATAGGTTATGCATCCCTGAGTGAGGTATTTAGCTTATGTCTGGTAGCATTCTAGAGATGATTGACTACAGAGGTTAGGAACGATTAGTACCACAACCAATTGGTACACTAGTGCCAATGATTCCAAAATTTTATGCTAATGCTCGGAAGCAACATAAGGCAAACCCGATGCAATTAAAAGTGCTAGTGTGAAGAAAATTGGTGCCTTATGATTGCTCCTCAATCAATCAGATCTATGGATTAGAAGGCATCGAGGAGGATGAATTTTCAGCTTGGTTAGAGCAAGGATTTGATCTTGAGGCTGTCCTTTGTTTACTTGCTAAAACAGGAACCAAATGGAAGGGTAGAAATGATGAAGTAAATAGCTTTCCATGGGGACAGCTTAAACCAAATAGTAGAGTGTGGCATTACTTCATCTCTGCAATGTTGCTTCCAACCAATCATGTATCTATGTCACCAAGGAGAGAGCACTTCTCAATTACGCTATCCAGACCAGACTGTCATTTAACGCAAGACATATGATTGAAAGATCCATAGTTTTGCTATTCACTGGAAAGATGACAGGACATCTTCTCTGATCTATGTGTTATGTCTCCAAGTTGGTGTTCCTACATCTATTTCTGAGGAGCTCCAACACCCATCATCTCCCATCAACTATCCTATGCTCCACTCATTTGAGAAACAAAGTGGTTGGGAGGAGGCTTCAAGTATACCTGATGCCCCGAACTCTTCTCAACAGTAACCTTCCATGCAACCTCCCATTTTTGAGCTAACATTATCCGATTTACATAAATAGATTAGAGAACTATGGGAGTACACTGAATGTTAGGACAAGGAAAGGCTAAGGGAGCAGTAACAAAAATACCAATTCTTTATAGACTACACCGACACATTGAATGCCATGTTTCAAAACTGCAATATGTTGCAACGTTCTAGCTCCTTAGTTTTTCCTACTCTACCAACTTATCCACCAGTTTCTCCATCTACAACAGGTTCAGATTATGAGTCTAAGGAGTAAACTCAACTATTTCAAGGAACTCCTCTATTTCATTTCCTTCATTATACATTGAGGACAATGTTCCCTTCAAGTTTGGGGGTGTTTGGTTTGTGGTTTGCTTGGTTTGGGTAGTTTGTCTAGTTTTTGTTATGTGTGTTTAGTTAGTTTGCTTAGTTTGTGTGAGGTGTCTCTATCTAGTTATGTTATGTTTAAAATTCTAGGTTTAGGGTATATTTGATTATGATTATGTTTTTTTGTGTTTTAAACATTGATCAGGGTTATCATACAAAATCAATGACATGTATGTGACATTTGACAAAAGTTAAGTTGAAAATGATAGAAATCACTATTGTCGACATGTTTGACTTAATCATTTGGTTAATTTGCTATAGATTCCTTATACACATTGATCACATTGACTTAGCCATTTCTTTTGAAATCTTTGAATACTTAGCATAAGTTTAGGAGACTAAGTATGCATTATTCAATTTGAATTCTAGAAATAGGGGGGACCATATTCAAAAAAAATATGAGGAATGTGATAGTAATAGAGCCTACAAAATATCAAAAGCTCATCTAAAGTAGTCTCTTTTGTTTAATTTGTGAATTCTCAGGGTTGTATTAAATATGTATTACTCAGTTGCTTGAATGAATTTAAGTGTGAAAAGATGTAGATTGAAATGGCTATAATTTTTGCACATGCATATGAAATCTAAGGTGAAAGGAAAAGGCTGAAGTCGGAAATTAAAGCATTATGTGATATCTTGATAGTTTCCTCTTAACTATGCTTATTTTATGGAGGTTTTTAATTAATGACCTAGATCAATGTTCATCGTGTCCTTGTGGGGTTTTCTGTCTCTATTTTGCTCGAGGATGAGAAAATGAGTCAGTTTGGGGGTATTTGATGAGTGAATTTCATTCGCTTATATTATATATGTTCAAGCTTAATTAGTTGCAAATTATTTTTTCTTTTTGATGAATTTCATATGTATTTGTTAAAGTTTTTGGGTGTTTGAAGATTGGAAAAGAAGAAGGCAAAGTAATGGAGCAACAAAGGAATGGAGTGATAAAGCAATGAAGCAACAAAGCAAGGAAATTGGAGGCAACAACTCTAAGCTGCGACTTGGAATTCCAAGTCGCAGCCTAGAAATCCAAACTACCATTTTGTGAAGGCAGTAACTTCCAAGCCATGACTCAGGATTCCAAGTTGTGATGTGAAGGGATTTTCAAGGCAAATATGTTGTTTAGCAAATTCCAAGCTGTGACTTGGGTTTTTCAAGTGGCGGCACCTGCACAATCTGTGTTTTATGCCTGATTTTTTATTACATAGCTTGGTTGGTTTTTAAGGCAATGAGATAGAAAGTTTTGAGGGATCTTTTCCTCTTCCATTTTTAGGTTTTTTAGACAGATTTTTGAGGAGAGTAGTATTGTTTTTCTAAAGGAGAAAAGACGAAGATTGGAAGTAAGAAAGAAGAAGAAAGCATATTCTTTATTGTGATGATCCTATCAAAGGGAGTTGTTTTGGTTTTCTTATGACCTAAATCTCTTTTTCAAGGGTAAAGATGTAACCCTTTCTATACTCTTTGTTATGTGGATTGTTGGTTATTAATGGCTATATAATTTTTTTTATTTATGATGTTGTTTGCAATAATTTAATTCCTTTTATTGCTTGAAAGCATGTTCTTTATTGTGATGATCCTATCAAAGGGAGTTGTTTTGGTTTTCTTATGAACTAAATCTCTTTTTCTAGGATGAAGATGTAACCCTTTCTATAATCTTTGTTATGTGGATTGTTGGTTATTAATGGCTATATAATTTTGTTTCATTCATGATTTTTTTGCAATGATTTAATTCATTTTATTGCTTGATCACTAGTATTATGAGTTAGATTAATTATCCAAGCATGGTTAAGGTAGACACCATATGCTAAACCATGAGCTCCCTTGAATGAAAAGGATAGATGGTTAAGGTAGACACCATATGATAAACCATGCTATTTTGGTTCATCATGTTCTTGAGCTTAATCGGTTTTCACCTCAATTATCCTACACACCATAGGTAATTGGAATGAGTGAAAACACTTGATTTCAACCTACACACCTAATAGTAATGATCTTACTTTTGAAAGAACGAACCCAAGTAAAGCATTGAATCCAACATTCCGCTAGCAAAGACTTATCATCTAGTGGTGAAATCGGATCCCTAGACCTTTGCATCTTGCCAATCTTCCTGCATTATTTTTTGTCATTGATTTACTTGTGTTCTATTAAATTTCTAAAATTCTAAAACTATACCAATCATTACTCCATATAGTTATAAATACATTTTTTTTAAAGCTAGGAGAGTTTAGTAACTAAAATTGATTAAGTTGGTTTGACCATTCTTTGTGGGATCGACCCTTGCATTACACACTAAATTGCTATATGTCTGTACACTTATGAGATATTATAATTTAAACACTGAGGGGAGAATGTTAGTATAAATATGTCATTTTGATGACAAACTAAACTTGATTAAAGATTTTGTACTATTGGTTATTGTCAATCATTCAGTATGCAGAACCAAGTTGTAGGCCTTGCGGACAAAAGAACATATCGAAGAATTAGAATATATTCAAGGCATCAATTTGTCTGTCCAAATAAATAGGTGCTCTGAACAAATGTAACACCATAAATGAAGTGCTAATATGGACAAAGCTTAGCATGGAAAGGAAGCAATAGAGTCATTGATTATCTGTCAAAGTGAAATTTATCTCAGACAAATGCAAAGCAATGAGCATATAACAAATTTCATCTATCATAAGTAAGCCACAAATGAATAGCTTACTTTGTCTAAGTATATAAGAAGTTATGTTTGTCTATGCCTCTATAATTCAATTGTTACTTGCCACAGACAAACTAAAAGATGAAGCAACATTTTTTGATGGACAGTTGGACAGATACTTTATTTGATGTAAGTAAAGATGAGCCATGGACAAACTGAATCATTGGACTTCGTCCAACATTAATGAGACTCTTTCAAAATTGATGAAAGTATTAGCCATTGCAGAATCTCTTTGACCAATGCTTATTAAGAATTAGGAAATCATCTTCTCTGAGGCCAACACCAAAGGCATTCCCGCAAACAAGAATTAATCAGGAGATAGAGAATTCAAATGTTCTAATCAGAATTACCTTCACTCATTCAATGGAGTTCACCTACCACTAATGACTAGATATAATGCCAGAGGCATTAAAATATGGAAAGTGTGATGAAATATTGCTAAGGTTATGATGAATGTGAACTAATTAGGAATTTTGAAAAATATTAAGCTATTATTTAAGTAAAAGTATTGGATATACATATGAATGGACTGATTAAAATGTGATTTGATCTAGTTATTTGAGGACATTATTATGGATTTTTGTGTGATATTTTTATTGTCATATGTTATGATTAATTAGGGATTAAATATATGAAAAAAACAAAGGATAAATGGAGAAAAACAAAAGGAGAACAAGACTATATAAAGAAAATATTAAATTTAAAAAAGGGTCATTTGTGATCAATTATTGACATAGATAATGATCAATTATTGACATGAATAATGGAATAATTTGATAATCTGGTCAATTATCTTTCTAATGCAATAAAAATCATCCAATTTGGATATCGGATGCAGACGTTATGATCAATGCACCAAAATTGCTCCATATGGGTAAAAAGTAACAAAATTACCGTATTTAGTCTCTTTATTTAAATTTTTCACATAGATGTGAGCTTATTTGGAAAAAGTGGTTAACATGAAAGTTATAGACCTTGAAGTTATATTTGTAATGCCATAAGAATTTGGATGTCGTATGTGAAAGATATGCTCAAAATATCAAAATGGTATCTGGCTATCAAGTCGGGCATCTAGTAGGTGGATGTTGAGGCATCAAAATTTAATGCCACGACATTGGAATTTTGATGCCACAACATAGGTGTTTGATGCCATGGCATCACTTCAAAAATGTGATTTTTAAGGCATCCAGCGAGGGGGATGCTGAGGCATTGGAATTCGATGTTGCAGCACTAAAATAGGATGTCGTGGCACAAGTTTGTGATGTCGTGGCATCTTCCGATGGTGCGCCAGAGCACCCAAAAGTGTGGCTTTTTAAACGATTTTCAGTCCCTTTTCATTTCATTTTCATGCCCTCTCTTCTTTACCATGCCCAAACCTTCTTCCCCAGCTATCAAATGTTTTAAAAGTTAGTGATTTTAGCTAGAAAATCACTATGCTTGCCTATGAAAGTAAGAAATCATGCCTTTAAGCATGAGTTTCAGTCATGTTGATGAAGAAAGAAGGTGATAATTAGTGTTTTTGGCAAGTCATGGTGGGTTCCTGTAGATTTGGGGATGGATTCATGCTTTGGAATGGAAACTATGCTTAGATTTCATGGTAAGCTTATTTTCCCCAATCGATTTTCTATTTTGGCTTAGCTAGGGTTTTGTAAATTCTGAGAATAACAATTTTGGGGGTGATTTGATATGGAATTGATGTAGGAATCATGGGGGAAATGATTTTATGGATTGATTATGGTGATTTGGGCATGAGAAATCATAAATTTGGTTTGCTAGGGTTTCTACCCATTTGTGAATAATGGATTTTTAGGGAAGATGATAGAGTTTTGTTATTAAAAACATGGGGAAATGATCTAATTCATGTTTAGTGATATTTTGGAACTTAATTAAGCAACAAAATTGATGACTTAGTATGATTAGAGTTTTTAAAAATAGTGAACATTGTGAAATTTCATGATTTAGGCATGAATATGTAACACCTGTGGTGTTGAAATTTAGAGGAAATTCTTCACATTTCAGTAAATTGAGAACTTGAAGTAATACATAGTGTTTTATAAAGAAATTTGTTATGGAAAACTAAATTGAACAAAGAGAATGACTTCACTAGTAGTTTTTAGTGAAAAAGAACTTAAATGGTGATTTTGAGTAAAGTCATGTATATGACTTAAATGACTAATGTAGCATGATTATTATGTATAATGTGATGTGTATGAGATATTGAATTGAAAATTTGAGAAAATTTTGGAATTTTGAACTATTTGAGTTAAATGTTCAAGTAAATAGAACTCAATAGGTGATTTTCATAAAATCATAGAAATTTCAATGAATGAACAGACTTTCATGATGTTTGAGGTGATTGAAATTTGCTCATGTGGATATAGGTAGAGTTTGGACCATGGATTCTATAAATTTCAGTATTTTGGGATATTTAAAATAATAAAAAGAAAAGAACTAAAATGGTGAAATTGAGCAAAGCCATGATTATGATCTATATAAATGACCTAATATAATTATCATAGGTATTGTGATGTGTGGGGAATCTTGGTTAAGACTTGGATGCATTAGAATGAAAATGGCATGTGAAATCATTTATAGCAGAAAATTGAGAGGAATTCGGTGAAAAACAACTGAATAGGTGATTTTTGATAATTGACCGCAAATAAGGTAGTGAATGGTATGAACATAATTCAATTCATGTATGTGATGTGTGGGAAGTGATTATTGGGAGATTTGAAATGTTTTATGTAAAACGGGGGCTAGGGTGATCTTTCATAAGTGTAAATGCTGAATTTGAAAAAGAGTTCATTGTGATTGATTTTGAACATAGATAATGGACAAATTAGAAAATGTGTTCGACATATAAGTTGTAGATCATGAAATTATCTGTTCAATGAAAGACAATTCACTTAATTTTGATCTCTTATGAGGAAGTTATGACTAATATACCAAAGTTGTTCCAAATGATTGAAAAATAATAAGATGAATGAAATGAGTCAACTTTACAGAACTTTTTGACATGCTTGTGAGATGATTTGGAAAATTTGATAACATAACAGTTGTAGAACATGAAGTTATTTTTCCAATGTTTAGAAAATTAGGTCATTTGGACATTTAGTGAGGGAGATATGGCTGATTTATAAAAACTGCTCGAGGCAGGCAGCATGGCGGACGCCACGGCCTGGAAAAGGACGCCGAGGGGTAAGACATGGGCAGATTTTTCTACGCCTTAACATAAATAAGTAAGCCATGGCATCGACCATTGATTTAAGTTGGTAGCCGATGTTTCACCCCATGTTCATTTCATCTCTTCTCCGATTTGTTTTGTTCTTTCTCCCACGCCAACCCTACCCTATTTAGGCTTAATCTTGCCATTTTTGCAAGGATAAAAGGTGATTTAGGTGGGAAAGCATCCAATCATGTTTATAGAGATGAGTTTTGGCCTTCTAAGTGAGGGAAGATGATAGGTTTTTGAGTTTTCTAGAATCCATGGTGAATTCTTGTGGAAAAGGACATGGAGTTTGATATAAAGCATGGAACCATGCTCTAAAATGCAATTAACCTTGTTTACACTATTTGATTTTCATATGTTTGCTAAGTTAGGGTTTTGAAAAAAATTTGGGAAGAATGAGATTTTTAGGGAAGATGATGGGTTTTCTCTTGAAACCATAGGGAAATGCTTAATTTATGTTTAAGCATGTTTTGGAACTAAATTAAGCATAAAACATGATGCTTCACTCTAAGCTAGGGTTTGGAAATCATGAAATTTAGAAATTCCACAAATTATGTGAAATTACCATGGGATAAATGTGTAATGGCATATTTATCATGTTTTAGAATATGTTTAGACTGAATTGGAATAGTAGAATTAAAATTATGATTATGCCCTAGTTAGGGGTTAAAAAGGGTTTTTGTGTTTGGGCCATATCAGCCACGAATTGATAACATTAAATGTTTAATTAGATTGTTATTGAAGAAAATTACATATCAGTTATATTATATGATGATTACACATGATTGGAAATGGAATTCTTTAAGAACTCTTGCTGAAATGTATGATTTACATTGTGCCTAGTAGTCATTTGATAAAATGTCCTAATGAAAGATAATTTGAGTTTGATTATAATCTTAAGACCCTTATAGAAGTCATTTGGGACTTAACGTTTAAGGGGCATGTTGTAAATGGTAACTATATCTTGAGAACATTGATTTTGATTGTACATTGTTGAGAATGCAATTAAACATTTGGAAAATAGACATGATTAGTAATAAGAATCAATTCAAGCTATGTTTATAAATGAATGGGATTTTTACCCTATACAAGATGATCTGAGAGGTATGAAAAGGAATGGAGCTGGAAGAGTGTATGGTGATGGATTAGTATGTAAGTAGGCATTTGTTTTCATTAGATGGCTAGGGATAATGATTATCCCTTTGTTTGAAATTCTGGGCATGTTTTGTTGATTGCATTGGTATTGGCCCATTTGAATGTATTTGAACTTATATGTTTAACTGGAGATAGTAAATATACCATGTTTGTTTAAGATTTAAGTGGTTTGGTTGGTTAGGAATATTGAGTATCACTTAGATTGGAATATTTGATATTTTGGTTGATATGGATGTCTAATGTGAGGAATAGAGAATATTCCTTTGTTATATATCTAATTTGAAGATTGTTTCAATATGAGCTTAATTGATTGGATGAAAATAACATGAAATTCTTTATCTAGTATTAATTGATGCACATATTGTCACGCCTTGCCTTTTAAGGCATGACGCTACATTTTTCCACATAAATTCACCAAGATTTGCCCACTTTTAGGGTGGGGTGCTCTGTCCCAAATCTGTCAGAGCCTCTTCTAAATTTCATCCATTCAAACCTGTACAATATTTATCAAATAAAATAAAATAATCACATAAACTCTAAAACACACATCCACACTCCCACAGCCCAAGATTGACCCGAATCATGATGGCAGTATACAAAATTGGGATCATATCATTCTAATACAACATTAAATATATCTATCAATGACATGCCATACATTTGATCATACATTAATTGAAATATTTCCACTAAAATTATACAAGCCCAATTGAAATATAATTATACATTACCTTAAACTTTTGAATCCAAATATTCAATTTATATACAATTTCCAATCCAATTTATACTATCACAAAAATAATGTCTTCAAATCATGCTCACCAGTTCCAACTCCCAGTTGGAATTCTTTACCTATCTTGTCAGCTAAAAAAAATAAATAAGAAGGTGTGAGTCTGGGCAACTCAGTAAGGAGGCATGATTCAAAAATAATAATGAATTAAAATACCATGTTTAAAACCAACACATAAATTTCATACCCAAATAATCAACAAATATACTCATGAAACTCTCATTTACATTATCAATTCAATCTCAAATGATTGCATTCAAGCATGCTAATACACTTCATACATACATAATCAACTTTCTCAATTTCTACAAGTCATAATATCATTTCTATAAATCATTCGACCTTCTCATAGAGAAAACATTAAGTATTCCAAACCAAGGGATATACATTATCCCAAACATTCATATACTCTAAACTAACTACATATCAACAAGAAACAAATATGGGATATGCACTATCACCAACCAACACACAAATGCCTAATTAAACAAATGAAATATTCCATATAACCAAAAGAAAAAGCCGACTTACTATAGCACCGCAGTCTTTATATTCTTTGATTTCAAATCCAAGTTCAATTAGCCCTGCATATATCATATATATCATAAATTCAAGCCCACTTTATTTCTTATTGAAGTAATTCGTCAAACATATAACATACATTGCTTAATGTAACATTTTCTTTAAAACATAACTCCTAAATTCCATTTCTAGTTATGCACAATCACTCTACAACTCAATTAATATTGAATTGACCTTAATACTAAGTTAATTGAGTTCCTAATCCATTCCAACCATTGCATAATGTCATTATATATGAAATCTCCAATT
>JAYJMB010005750.1:0-11673 GCA_036873735.1 Pouteria campechiana
CACTTGCGAGGTATTAAATTAAAACCTGGACCATCAAGTTTTTGGCGCCGTTGCCGGGGACAGATGGAAGCCATCAGTACACTCAAAAAAAATCCAACCAGCACCAAAATAAATGGTTTGATTCACCCATCTAGCCAACCTACATTGACATTGTTGGCTAGTGGAACCTGAACAGTGGGAGGGAAAATTCCTTATTATTTTAGGCAAAATAAAATCAAGAAAAAGCTCTAATACCACTATAGAATTGGGCCAATGGCCATCACCGTAATATACTGTCTGCTCTGGTCGCAGATAGACTACGCCCGCATGGTTTTTCCAAAATGCATCTTTTGGGTTAAGAGACTGCACGAGACTTATCTACCTAACCTAGGCAATGTGGGATCAGAGACATATCTAATGCCCAACATCTCCACCTAGATTTGATAGCATTGTAGACTGGGGCCATTGGCACCACCATAAGATACTGTCTACTCTGGTCACAGACCGACTAAGCCCACACGGATTTCCAAAACACATCTTGCGAGTTAAGAGAATGTGTAAGACTTATCTACCAATGCACCTCACATGACCTAGGTGATGTGGATTGTCATACCATACAGATGTTGATCCAAACACTCTGAGAACATCTGATCTGAGATTCTAACACATGAATATTCATCCGGCTCTTTACAGGCTACATGGAGATGTGTTCATACTCCATATTTGACTAGATAACTAGTTTCATCTTAGTCTTACTAAGGCGACACTGAAAAATGTCCCTTATTACTTAAGGTGAAAGCAAATCAAGAAAATTAAAATAAATAAATAAATTTATTAAAAGGGGAGAATAAGTGCTAGAAATTTGTGTGCTACATGAATTACTTGATGGATATTTTGGCATTTGGTGAAATTCCACCCGCAAAAGATGTTGGATTTTCGAGCATGAACTCCCTCCCATTGTTTAGGTTCTACTAGCCAACAATGTCAATGCAGGTTGGCTAGATGGGTGAATCAAACTACTTGCTTTGGTGTTGGCCAAACTTTTTTTGAGTGTACGCACGTACGTTACAATTTCTTTTGGATTTCAAGCACTATTTACACATTGTTTGAAATTGTTTGGAACTATTTATCACTAATTCATAAACTATTCATGAACTATTTAGCACTATTTAAAATCGTTTAATCATTGTTTATTATTTTTCATCGTGAATACTGTTTATGCACAACACTATTTACATGAAAAGTTTGTTTGATGAGATCTATGTCCCTAGAACTTGGATTTTTGTGATTAAATAATTATTTTCTATGTTTCTAGATGTTTTAGATTCAATATATGGATCAGATTACCAAAAATATGGCTAGATTATGAGATATTTGCAAAAATCTATGAAAGGGACTTGTTTTATATGCAATTGAAATATTTAATGCATAAATTAAATTATTAACCATTGTTTTCATCCAATGAAAACACAATATCTAAGGTCATGTGTTTAAATTATGTATATAATGCACAAATGAAATTAATATGCACATGCATATGCAAATTATTGATATTTGGTTATGCCAATTTTAACCTATTTGGTTTGATTATTTGAATAATTTGTTTAATTACATGTCAATTATTATCTTGATTATTTATTGATTAGATGATATTTATGACACGTTTTTTGTGTATGTGAATGTGGCTTATAAAATTGAAGCCTTAGAAATTTTATGTGGACCACAAGCCAACTCTCTTGAGTAGAAAGTGTGGTAAATCAACCATAAGTCAAAATTAGTGGTTGATGAATTGGAAGATATAATGTCATTCAGGTGCTCATTAAATAATTTGTTTATTTTATATTTGAATAAAAATCTAAAATAATACTTTAATCAAAGGCGGTGTGGCATCCCTATTTATTTAGTTAGTTTTGGTAGAATATATTAGGATTCATTAAGTGATGTAATCCTTTATATGTATTTATTTTCGAAGCCTTGTAAAGGGATGTGTTTCACACCAAATTTGAAATCATTTAATTATTTTGGTGTGAGCACAAGAAAGCCTCCTATGTGGATTGGATAAATAGTGGATGGAATTTTTATGTGAATGTGATTGATTATTAGTGAATTGATTACATTTTGTGGATAGTGAGAGTAGTTCCCATATTTTATGTTAAGTAAGATGGTAGTAAAAAAAAACATTTATATGATGGGAGATGATTATTAGCATTCTGAATGCGACATTTTCAACCTTATCATGTGAATAAAAGTTTTTTAAGGTCTTCTTAGACTTAAAATAAAATAATAATTAGATATATGCCTGATTGAGTTTTGCATTGAGTGTAGTGAACATGGCCTCAACAAGCATCATAACAAACATGTAGCATAAGAAGGTTCAGTACCCTCTTAACAAGCATGAGTTGCTCAACCATCGAATGAATACTATAGTCCAACCTAAAGAAGGTACCATAGCCCAACATAAATGTGACCAATGAGTCGATAAAGCATGCTATAAAAAAGATCATAAAACCAAACTTAAATGCTACAATTGTGAACAGAAAGGTCACTTTGCTTGAAAATATTCTGAGCAGAAAAATGTGTCTTGACCTTAATCCTATAAAAATCTTAGTTTGTTCATATGTTTTTGTAGCTCATTCTTTCCTTGGTTGGATAATAGACACAGGAACCATTAAACACATAGCATGCGATTGTGCTGGATTTGTAGATTATTGTCAGGTCCCAGCATATAGATATTATGTCATGGTGGGGAATGGAGCATAAGAAGAGGTTATAGGAGTTGGTACTTATCAACTCAAGCTACATAATGGGTGCACTCTACTCTTGCATGATGTGCTTCATGCACCCACGATCCAATGTAATCTACTTTCATTCCTAGCACTAATAAAGTTAGGTTTTTCCTTTCAATTTAAGAACATGAGTTTGTCCATTTACCTTGACAAAACATTTTACTGTCATGGTCATTTGAAAAATGATCTTTTTATGCTTCACTTGAATGCAGGATTTTATGTTGATTCTATAGATTATTTGGTCCTTCTTCTTCTCCGTCTAGTTCTAATGTTGTGTCTGAATCCATTAAATGGTATGCTCGATTAAGACACATTGGACAAGATAGGATGACTAAATTTGCTTAAGAAGGGGTTTTGTGTTCTCTTACTAAAGTCAAGCTTACCTATCTATGAGCCTTGTTTAGCAGACAAAGCATGTAGAAAACCTATTTTTATGCTATGATAGCCACTCATCCTCTAATTTAATTAACTCAAATATTTGTGAACCTATGAATGTTCAACTTGTCATGGTGCATCTTGTGACATTCATAGATGATTATGTGATAAAGACTTCCTAGAAAATGATTTCCCATGTGTTAGTGAAGTCAATAAAGATCTTAGACTTTATGAGTTGCAAGATGCTCAAGATGATGCATCCTTATCTCATAGGCAAGAGGATGAAAAAATCTCATCCAATGATGGCTAGAGATAGTGGGAGCAACATCTTGCAAAGTGGGAGTGTACCATCATATGATTCACTAGATACATAAATACAAAAAAGCAAATGTTAAAATGTCCCATGTCATCACTTTGAAATTGAAGGAGAGTCCTTCATGAGTGTTGTTGAGGATGATGATGAGTCAACTTCTTTTGATGAGGCTATAAGATTGTCTGCCTTTGATAAATGGCTAAGTGCTATGCAAGAGGAAATGATAAATAGCTAAGAATAATGTATGGGAATCGACTATCTTTTATATTTAAGATAAAAGACTTGGGTCTTGGGTCAAGCAGATTATATACTCAAGATAAAGTTCTCGAGGGATCATTCTAAGAGACTTTTGTGTGTCTCAAGAAACTTATACAAAAAGAATTTTAGAACAATTTCACATGCACTATTCAAAGCCTGTTGATGCTCAAATTGAAAAAGGCCTAGTTCTTAGCATTGAGCAATGTCCTAAAATAAAAGAAGAAAGGAAACATATGGCTAAGGTGCCATATGCAAGCTCTATCAGCAGTTTGATGTATGCTATAATGTGTAATCAACCTGACATTTGCTTTGCAGTTGGTATGGTTAGTCAATATCAAAGTAATCCAGGAATTGCTCATTCGGCTATAGTCAAGAGGATATTCCAGTACCTTCATGAAACTGTAACTCTTTCCTTGTGTTATTAAGAAGGATACCTAAAGATTTTTGGATATAGTGATTCAGATGGGTCTGCTAACAAGGATGAAAGAAAAGCCAATTCAGGATATGCTTTTATTCTTGGAGGTGGAACCATCTCTCTCTTAGTGCAATAAGAAATAAGGATGTGTTTCCTTATCTATGATGGAGTTAGAATTTGTAGTATGTTAGCTACAATATAAGAGAAAATATGTTTGCTTAGAATTTGATGCATTCTCTATTAATGAAATAAGGTTTCGTTTGTGATTTTTGAAGCATATATTTAAATTTAAGAAATGATGTCACCAGGCTTTAGATCAGCCTTCTCACACTGGCAATCGCCTTGGCAATGAGCTAGCGTGCAAGATGAGACATAAAAAGATCACGGGTACCATGTGTATGTGATCTCCTTGGTGCTTAGAGAGCAAGTAAGATTTCAACATTTTTCAATGTCGCCTTAGTAAGACTAAGATGAGACTAGTTATTTAGTCAAATATGGAATATGTTCACATCTCCATATAGCCTATAAAGATCCAGATGGAGATTCATGTGTTAGAATCTTAGATCAGATGCTTTGGGAGTGGCTGGATCAACATTTATATGGTGTTAGAGTGTGAAAACCTAAGTGGGAGCCCACCATAGCATACATATCATACTGTATGTGCTGTAAGTCAACCATATTAGGAAGTGACTAAATAGATTCCTACTTCATCACTGTGTGAGCCCTATGAACTTTTAGTCCAAATTTACCCTTCGTGATTGGGAACTATGTCATGAAGTTGAAACTTAATGTTACTACTTAAGCATGTTATCCAAGAATCATGTATCATTCAATTTAATGGAGCATGTCTAGGAAAGCAATGCTGTTGAGATGGATTGATATGAGTATCTAAGGAAAAATCATTTAGTATCACACTAAGAGTTTGAGACTCATTGCCCGGGCGATTATATTGGATATGTTTTAGTGTAATCATGAGTACAAATGTATTTGAACAACAACATGCTTGGTATTAGTTATAAGAGTGATGAGTTCATATTACACCATCTTTTAATACCCAAATTCACATATTTTGGAACCTCATGTTTTAAACTAAGCGCTTCTTGGGAAGCAACCCAAGCTTTTGATCTTTCTTCTTATTTAAATTTTTAAGAGTAGAATAATTGGCTTTAGTCATAAGCATGTCAATAGCTAAAAATAAATGTTTCGGTTCTACTTAGTTCAATTCAAATTATAGATTCTTCGATTTATATGGTTTTGCATATTTGACTCCAATAATGACCTATTATTTTATGAATTACACATAAAGTTCATGTTGAGAAGAGATGAGAAGTAAGACAAGTGAGAGAATTCAAGACAAAATCAACATTGGAGCAACATGTAGAAAAAGGGAGAAAGGGAGCAACACAAAAGGCAGCAAGGTGGCGCCACCGGCACCCACCTAGCGCCATTGGTGCAGGACAAGCATTAAAAAAAAAAACATGAATAGGCAGCAAGCGGCGCCTCCCCACTTATAACCCACGAGAACAACTCCACTCTCCCTACTAGTTCCCTTCTCTCAAGCCCTAAAACCCATTCTATTCTCCCCTTGCTCCAAAACCCCTTCTTCCCTCCTCTCATTCACACACTACATCCAAAACAACAACCCACCACTCTTTCCCCTTCACTACTCAACATCGTCAAGCACAAGACCATTCACGTCCATCTTCTCAACTCGGTTTTCAAGGTAGGTAAAGTTGGGTTACCAAAAAAATTTTTGAAAGAAAGTTCTTGATGGCAAGTATATGTTGTTTTTACTCCTTCCTAATCTCTTTTCTTCATCTTTCTTGTGATTCCAAAGAAATGGAGATGAGTTCTTGTGGTGGGGAAGATGCTTTCGTGTTGCCTTGATGGTGTTTGTGAAATTCATGAAGGAAGCTATTGTTGATTTTCATGGGGGTTATTATGCTATGATGGTGGTGGGTTGCTTATGCTTACTTGGAGTGAAGTTGAAGTTGTCATTGGTGTATTGTGGTGAGAATTTACATTGTTTTGAGGTGGTCAGGAGTATGTGCTAAGGAGTGCATTGTGATCCATTGGGCTTGTCTTTGAACATCTGCATTGTGCTTTTGGGGTTAAGTCCAATTCAAATCTTGGTGCTCACTGAAGTTTATGGCTTTCTCTTTATTGAGTATTCATGTTTTATGCTTCATGATTTGTGTATGGGATTGGTAAAAATTATGAAGAATACCTTGAAAGTGTGTTGAACTAAGTGCTCGCTAGGTATTTGTGAAAATGCCTAGGTAGAAGTTTCATTAAGAAAAGGTTGATTGAGTGTTGTCAGTTATGTGTGCTTGTTTAAGATTAGAAGTGAGGCGCATTGGTGTGATTTGGGATAAGTGGATTTGTAATTAATTGTCATAGTGTGTGTCCATTCTTATTTGCATCAAGTGTATTTGTCAATATACCTCCTAGAAAGTCCACCACTTCTGGACAGTCAGAGAGACAAAGAGGAAACTATGATCCTACCTTCTTTAATGAATAGGTAGAAGAGATATACAATTCATTGATTATGCATAGAGAAGGAATCAAAGAGAGCGATAGATACAACATACACTGATATTAAAAATATCATCCAACAAAGGTATTGGTAGAAGTTTGTGGCTCAACCTGAGCGTGCTATGATTGCACTTGTGAGAGATCTCTATGCTAACGCCAGAGCACAATATGAGGTGGGGGTAAATTGGTTCCTTATGATAGATCTTTCATTAATCACTGCTTTAAATTGGTTGACATTAATGATGATGCCTACACTTCATGGTTAGAACAAGGTCTTGATTACAATGCAGTCATTACTAGTTTGGATAAGTGGGGCAGTCAATGGAAAAAGAAAAATGACAGGGTAATTAGTTTTCCAAGAGGACAGTTAGAAGCATTCTCAAAGGCATGACACTATTTCATATTATCAAAATTGTTACCTTCAAACCATGTCTCCGATGTAATAAAAGAAAGAGCTCAACTCAATTATGCCATTTAGATTGGGCTCTCAATTGATGTAGGGAAGGTCATTTGGTGCTCTATTGTATCTTTCAACACTAGAAGGTTTTCAAGCAATAATAGATGATGTTGTCATGGAGACATTGGAAAAGACCAATGCTATGGGTCATGGAACTGGCACATCTTCTGCCCCATGCTCTTCTCAAACTAGGCATAAATCAAATCTTTACATTTTGGAGCTCACTCTTGCAGATCTTCAGGTTCAGGTTACGGAGCTATGAAATTCTCATGATTTCAGAAACGGACTATGCAGCAACTCAACTATCTAGTGGATCATAACCTTGCAATGAATGAGATGATTAAGAGTTTCAGTTACTTTCAGAGTTTCAGTTCTGTTGTTCTTCCCACTGCCCCGACTTTTTTGCCATATTCACCACCAGCTGATGATGAAGAATCGGATAGTTACTCTGATGAGTAATTTTGACACACTTCAGGAAGTCCTCATTTTCCATGACTTTATTTTAACATTAAGGATAATGTTTACTTTAAGTTTAGAGGAGCAGTTTTCTATTTTCTTTTATTTAGATTGTGTTTAGAATGCGTAGTTTGATTAGAATTTGCACTAATGTGTCTTTTGCGAAATGTGCATCCAAGAGAAACTATATGCCAACATGTTGAAACCGAATAGGATGACTCTCTCTCTCTCTCTGATTAATCACTAACATAAGCTTAGTTTTTTATTACCATTGCATATGATTTGGAAAGAAGGGTATACACTCCTTGTGATTCAATGAGTCTTGTAAAAAGTCCTTCTTTTTCATGACTGATAAAAATTTTTCAAACACATTACGTTATGATCATTCATAGTATATGCGATTCAGCTAATAGTATTGTAAATTCATTGACTTATTTTGATTAACACAAGCATGTTAGAACTTGTTTGATTATCCTTCACGGTAAAATCTTAGACAATATATTTGAAAGTAATTTAGGTATTTATTGATCAATTTGAGCCTTTCAAGCCAACCTAGTATATTCAATGTTACTAGTATCCCCATTGAGTCTTATGAGAGAATGGCATATGCAAAGCATGTGAAAAATCACCATTCAATTTTTATTCTTGTAGCCTCATTATCTAAGCCTATTTAGCCTGGAAAGCCATGTTTTACCTATTCTGAGATATAAGTCATGTTCATGGTTGTTTTATAGGTATGAGCAAAGCAAAAGAAGATGAACTTGGAGGTGTTAAATTGAGTGTGCTATACAGAAAAAGAAAAAAAGGGACAAAAGAAAAGTCAAGTAAGGAAAGAGAATTAAATTGGGAGGATCACATTCCATGAACTCAAAAGAAAACAAGTTTGGGGTGTGATAGTAATACAGCCTAGAATAAAACAAAAATAAATATGAGAAAACCCCAACAGAAAGTAAGGGATTGAACTTTTATGAGCACTTCAGTTATAATCTTTGACTTTGTTATTCCTTTTGTCCTTTCTTTGTGAACCAAACAAAAGACCCCAGTACAAACTTTATAAAGACTTATTAATCTAAGTAAATAGAGTTGTCTACATTAGTGGAGAGGGATTATGAAAAGCAAGCATATGATGTACTTTATGAAAATCATGAGAATCATTAGTTCACACATTGTTGAATGATAGGTATGCATGGATCTTGAGATTTACAGAGCACAAACAATCACAATTTTCACTTCATGAAAGGATTGATAAAGTATGAGTTCATGAAATTACTTTAGAAGTGTCTTGAATGAATTCTGAATCATGTATACATGTGTAATTTATCTAGCATATGTTTGATTGTCTGAGAGATATTTTTCCTAATTGTTTCACTAGTTTGCTTGCTATTTTGCTTGAGGACGATCAAAAGCTAAGTTTGGGAGTTTTTGATAAGTTCATAATATACCATGTTTTTATACCCAAATTCACATGTTTTAGAACCTCATTTAGCATGATTTATTAGTTTGTAACTATATTTGATGAAATATTACATTTAATAGAGTTATTTGGTTTTTCAGTCAACAAATCATGTTGAAAAGAAACTAAATGTGAATAAGAAATACTTTAATGTTAATTCCGGCATTGATTGAGATGGATTTAGTAAGGGTTGTTAACATAAGAGTTGAGGTTCTTCAGGTCAGCTATCCAACACAATAAGAATCATCCAATTTCGATAACAAATGAAGAAGATGTGATCAAAACAGTGAAGACATCTCAAGTGGACAACATTCTAGAGCTGCCAACGCCCACTCAACTCACCTACCAACTCATGCCTAGCAAGGTGGCACTGTCGGTGCCGCGGACAACAAAGTTGTGGAAAAATTACATCACTTATTATTTTAGCTGGTTTTTAAATAAAAGTTAGGAAGGTTCTTGGGAGTTTTAGAGAGTTTTTTGTGAGAGTTTTGAAGAGCACTTTGGGGCTAAGGTTCTAGGGAGTTTTAGAGAGTTTTTGAAGAAGTTTTGTAGAAGAGAAGATCAACTTGGAGATCAAGAGGTCTAAGATCATTACCAAGGAGTGAAGAACAAGCTGAAAAAGGGGGAAGACATGGGTTTATTTTGGTTTTAATTGTTTTCCTTCCTTGTATTTGTGGTTTTTATCTTAGAATTGGAACTATGATGATGTTTGAATCTCATTTGCCTGATTTGTTTTACATCATGAGTGGCTAATCTCTCTTTCTTCAGAGGAGAGATAGATTTTATGTGGAGTTCATGGTGTAATTAATGGCTTTCTTGTTTGGCAACGCAATTAGGTTTATTTGTGATGTTTGGTATGTAATGCTTTCAATTGATTGGCTATCCATTGAGTGATTGTATAATTAGGGTTTGACACTTAGAAGAGGTAACCCTAAATAGGATCTAAATATCACAACATAAAATTATATATGACTCGAGAGAGCTTCTATGTTCTATGAAATCTTCAGTAGAGAACTATAGATATTAATGCATTCTTATTATTCAAATTTTTATAGGGATATCGAAATCAGGATTTTGAGAATAGATATTTAACCTAGCACTCAGAAGAGGGGGTTCAATGAATTGGGATTCTTGGTTTATAAACTTATGCATTATGAAATGAGAATTGAGTTGAATTTTCCATGAATGAAATACAAATGAAATCAATCCTCCAAGATTTCCATATATTGATTTATTCTACCCGAAGTTATTCTATTTAGTTGTTAGTTAAGAATTATTTATCTTCAGTCATGCAAATAAAGTTAGAATTATCTATAATGATAGCTAGTAAAATGTTAAAATACACAATTCCTATGGATACGATAGTCACTCATCACTAAACTATAAAACTTGACATTGTACACTTGCAGTTAAATTTATAACGAACAAAGAGGGATCAAAGATGTTATAGATTATGTGATTAAAATGGTTTGGGGTATTAACGAGATGCAGACTGTAGTGTTATGTTAGTTAGATAGTGACTTAATATGACACTTCTCATTGATACCTTTTCTCATTAGGTTGCATGTTTCATTTACCTATATGAAGTGAAAAACCATATAAGATTTGAGAGATCAATTATACAACGTGCAAGTGTGAGATGTAATTTGAGGACAATATGTCGATGTTGTAATAAAAATCCAAGCGTGTTTTGGATTATGTAGTTGAACAAGGGAGTGGATAAGTCTCATTCCTAATAAAACTCATATACGCAAAAGACTCCCTCTCTATATATATTATCTATGGTTATTCCTGGGATTATCATCAGTTCTAGTCCCTTGATATTTGGAATGTGTATACAGTGGAAGACTCTAGTAGCCACCCCACAAACTAAGAAAGAGGCTTGCAAGGCAAATCGATCAGATCTTATGCTTCTGCATTATAAGGTATGAAGTTTGTACTAAATTATCTATGTGATAACTCCCAACATTGGTAACAGAGCATTTTCTTGATTTTCTTTGACGGAAAAAATTTTAATTATTTCATCAACATATGATATCGAAGGATCGTGAATAAAAGACTACCTCTTATACTTGATAAGATTAAGATCAAAATCGATCTATAGAAGACTTATTTAAATGAAGTGTAAGCTAACAAATTTTACAACAAAAAACACGTTCCAAATCCCAAAAATGGTGATGATGATCCCAGAGAACTCTGATTGGAACCTAGAGAATGCCCTAACTTTTATGGAGAGGATAAGAGGTTTAGACATGCTAGGGTTTTCCTTCCATTAAAAACCTTATAAAGGAAAAAGGGTTTTCCTTTTATAAAAGAACTTATCCTTATAATTCTAAACTAATTAGGAAACAACTCTCCAAAAGTAACATGTGTATTCTCCCCAATAATAAGTGTGGATGCACACGGTTTTAATACCGTGCAATAACACAAAAAATTCCATGAGCGCATTTTCCTTGTTCCCTCTTGCATCCTTCGAAGCCATGATCTCTATTTCCAGTTCACTTTTAACCATCCCCAAAGATTGAAAAACTAACTAGAGCGATTTTTTCTGAAAAGCTTTTGCATCTCTTACACTTTCGCCTGGAGCATTATTCGAAAGAGACCTTGCGATTGCGTCAATAATAGAACTTGCGATTGAGAAACCGG